>PVJN01024595.1:0-30962 GCA_004026805.1 Lasiurus borealis | reverse complement strand
GCAGCTGATCGATGTCTCTCTCTCTCTCATCGATGTTTCTAACTCTCTATCCCTCTCCCTTCCTCTCTGTAAGGAATCAATAAAATATATTAAAAAAAAAAAAAAAAAGACACCTGGGCTTTCTAATAACAAAAATGCACAAACCCCCTGGTGAAATATGCAGGATTGGCCGGTGATGGGCTCAAGCGGACGGTGGGGCAGGAGTGGGCATTCGATCTCTCACTTCTCATTCATCTCACTTGCCACGAGACCAACCTCGGCATTTCTCAGCCCTGCTTTCACTACACAGGCTATTTCTGTCCAGGTTTTCCACGGCCCTTGCCACCGTGCTTTAGAAGTCAACACCAGTTCCACTGAGGGACAGAGAGTCATGGGGACTCTGTGCAACCCTTGGCCTCATAAGAAGGCTCTGGCTTGGCGATATTGGGGACAGTAGGACATTGTGGCCATCCCCCTCTTGCCTCCCTCCCTCCCTCCTCACCACCCATCGCAGTTGGCAGAAACTAGAATGGCATGAGGTTTTGCTGAGCAATTCTGGAAGAGTAACTTGCTCCCTTCCCTTCCCTTTCACCTGCCTGCAGACCCCCCGTGCTCACCCGCCCCCACCCCTTCCCTCAGGGAGCTCGGCGACATCAAAAGCACAGACTTCTGAACCCTCCCTCCCGATGCCCAAAAGTGAACCCGCGCAGCAAAACAGGAAGCATCTTCTTGTCAAGACAAACGCATTGTGTTCTCTGTGCACGCGTCCCGGCAAGTGGCAGGAAACCGCCACCGGGCCGTGGCAGCAGGTGTGACGGTGACCTGAGCCTCCCCGCCAGCCTGTGCCCGGGCACCCTTCCCCTTTCTTTGTCCTGGAGAGCGGCCCCCTTCATCCCTGCAGCCTGCCCACCCCCTCGCCTCTCGCCCGTTGGTCCTTACTCTCTCTCTTTTTAAAAAAAAAAAAATATTTTATTGATTTCTTACAGAGAGGAAGGGAGAGAGATAGAGAGCTAGAAACATCGATGAGAGAGAGAGACATCGATCAGCCGCCTCCTACACACCCCCCACTGGGGATGCGCCTGCAACCAAGGTACATGCCCTTGACGGGAATCGAACCTGGGACCTTTCAGTCCAGAGGCCGACAATCTATCCACCGAGCCAAAGCAGTTTTGACAGTCTTTACTCTCTTGGTGGCCCAAGACCCAATCAAGATTTTAAAAGATTGTGCCGAGACGGGTTTGGCTCAGAGGATAGAGCGTCAGCTTGAGGACTGAGGGGTCCAGGGTTCGATTCCGGTCGGGGGCATGTACCTTGCTTGCGGGCACATCTCCACAGTGGGGCGTGCAGGAGGCGGCTGATCGATGTCTCTCTCTCATCGAAGTTTCTGACTTTCTATCTCTCTCCATTCCTCTCTGTAAAAAAAAAAAAAAAATCAATAAAATATATTAAAAATAAAAAAGATTTTAAAAGATTGTAAACTCTGAAAAGATTAGAGTCCCTCTCGAGGTATAATTCCTAACACTCACCAGCCAGCATAAAATGTGCACATCTGCTGAACTTCAAAGAGCTTTTTTTTTTTTTTTTTAGATTCTTCTGACGACAAACATTCTAGGAAAGTTCAAAGCAGAACCTTCCTCGAATCTGGAGCATCCCTGCCTGGCTGGGGCCCTGGGGCCAAATCTGCCTGTTGGGTTGCCCAACCGCTCTCTCCTTGGCATCACATGAGAATAGATTGGACCCGAGTGAAATAAAACAGGGGTTAGAGGTAGGGGGAGGGGCTTAGAGATGTGAGCTTAAACTTTGCCCATTCAACGACAAGCCCAGAGAGACTGGAAGCCACGGGACACTCTGGGTAGAGCCCAGAAATTGGCCCTTTGACCAGACCTCCTGGTGCAGGAAGGCAGGATGGGGTTCCTGGGTCTGCTTCCTTCTCCGGATCTCTCCAGATCAGAGACCTTTCGAGAATGTCTTTGTTCTTTCCGGCCCTGTTCAAGACTTGCCCTGTTTTGTCTTAGGACAGCAGGAGCCTGCGTTGATGGTAGGCTGAATCACGTGCTTGTTTTCCTCTGAGAACAAGCTCGCAGTGGGGAGGAATGACTGTGAAGATTTCCTCCAGGTTCTGATCCCTGCTCCTTCTCAGAAACCTTTGCTGGTGAGCAGGACTTCCCCAAAGACGGCACGCACGTTCTCAGAGAACACGGAGCCTTGTCTGAGGGCATCTTCTCTGGGCAGGGGCGGACCAGCCACGGCCTGTGCCCTTCGGGTCATGCCTACTAGCATCAGCCTGGCAGGGTGGGGGAAAAGTCCCTGAGCTTGAAGTCAAAGGTCAAGCCACTTCTGCTCTTCCAAGTCTCTGTTTCCACCATCAGAACATTGAAACCTACCCAAATAGCAACTCTGCGGGTTAAATGAGATAAGATACAAGAATGTGCTTAGAAATGTGGAAGCCCCAGACAAATGTGGAGACATTGTTTTTTGTTTTTTAAATATATTTTATCGATTTTTTTACAGTGAGGAAGGGAGAGAGACAGAGAGCTAGAAACATCAATGAGAGAGAAACATCAATCAGCTAGCTGCTTCCTGCACACCCTCCACTGGGGATGTGCCCGCAACCAAGGTACATGCCCTTGACTGGAATTGAACATGGGACCCTTGAGTCCGCAGGCCGACACTCTATCTACTGAGCCAAACCGGTTTCGGCTGGCTGACATGCTCTCTGGTCAGGAGTTGACCCGGGCTTATTGCAAGGAGGCCAAGTTTAACAGGGTGGCTCTGCCTGGCTCCTGAACTCTCAAACGGAGCGATTCTGAGAAAGTCGGCAAACTGTGTAACGTCTGCCTTGACACTTGCTACCGATCACTACCAATACCCTCCCCTCTCTGCCTGGGTCACTCCTACGTCCCATAAATGCCACTTTTCCCACGGTCTCCCCGACTCCCCTCCTGTCTGCTCCTGTGGTAAGTTGGGCTTCGCCAGTCCCCCTAACATTTGCTCTTACTACAGTGGTACCTCGAGATACGAGTTTAATTCGTACCGTAACCTTGAGGCGTGGGAAACTAAGAGACGCTCGAGTCGCAGTAAACTGGTGGGTCGTGTGCAGCTGGGTCGTGTGCAGCTGGCCGACCCGCACGATGACTCCTATCTCAAATGTTGCTCGTATTTCAAAGCAAAAATCGCTCGCTCCACGCCTCGTATCTCAAAAATCTCGTATGTTAGGGCACTCGTATCTTGAGGTACCACTGTACATTCTTCTATAATTTGGTCTTCCACTATTTTAAAATATTATGAATTATTTAATACATAAAGTTTCAAAGAATAATACAGGGAGACCTTTGTCCACCGCAAAGCTTTATCAGCATAGCTGCCGCTCCTGGGTTTTCTTTTCCATTCGCCTCCTCCTCTTTCCCGCTCCTGACCTTCCCATGCATGTGTTTACATTTTAGGGTTCGTGAGTAACCGTCGCTTTATTGTTCTATCTCCCCCGCTGTCATGGAATGAATGTTTGTCTCCCCTCAAATTCACAGGTTGAAGCCCTAACACCCAGGGTGTTTGCCTTTCCGGACGGGACCCCCTAAGAGAGTTGTTAAGCTCAGTAAGGTGATAAGAGGTGGGGGGGGGGGTCCCTGATTTAACAGGATGAACGTTCTTAGAGGAAGAGACACCAGAGAGCTCACCTTTCCTCTCTGGCTCCACCCTTGCGCATGTGCAGAAAGGCCGTGTAAGAACAGGTGAGAAGGCAGCCACGTACAAGCCAGGAAAAAAGGCTGACCCCACCGGACCTTAATCTGGGATTCCCACGCTTCAGAACCGTGAGAAAATATAGATTTTTGTTGGGTAAGCCAGTCGACCTGCGGTATTCTGTTAGGGCAGCCTGAACTGACTAATACACCCACCCTGCTCCATATGAACTGGGGGAGGCCAGGGAGCATGAGTGTTCATCTCTGTACCCTGGTTCCCCGAAAGTAAGACATCCCCCGAAAATAAGACCTACTTCCAGTTTTGCCTCTCGCTGTCATAGAAGGCATCCCTCCGAAAATAAGACCTCCCTGATAATAAGGCCTCCCCGAACATAAGGCCTCCCCGGAATAGAAGGCCCCGAGAAGCTACCGTGAGGCGTCTGACTCCTGATTTAAAGAGACCTCGCGCTGCCTGAACAGCTCTGGCTGCGCTGCGGCCCATCAGTGAGCTGGTTTGTGATGACAACTACCGTACTGTCTACAGGTAATAAATTTCCTTTTTTGTTGTTATTGTTCAACAATAAATGTGTACTGCATTCTTCTTCATGGAAAAATAAGACATTCCCTGAAAATAAGATCTAGCACATCTTTGGGAGCTAAAATGAATATAAGACACTGTCTTATTTTCAGGGAAACAGGGTATCTCTACAGATAGAGTCCCGCACGGTGCCTGCCCCAGGAGAGCTCATCGAATTCTTGTTGAGTGAAGTCACTGCAGCAGCAAACAGGCGTCCCAGGGCCCGTTCCCTGGGGGCAGGGTGCTCTCGGCTGTGCCAGGAAGCAGGTCCTATCCAAGCTGCTGCCGAGACGGGGATCTGCAGCCAGCTCCCCACCAAGGACACGGAGGAGGGAGAGAAGGGCGTCCCCCAGAAAGAGGTGGAGAAAGTGGCAGCATCTTACGAAAAAGTTGGGAGTCATTTCATCAATCAGTCAAATGTTTACTAATCTCACCTAGTTAGTCGGCATCCAGGATGGAGCAGCACCCAATCAAAACAGTGCGAAGGCCGGGGCTCCAAAGATGCCCTGGGAATGAGCCAGCACCATGCATGTGCCCCTCTGATGGGCATGTCCTTGGGTCAGACATGTGGAAGGGTCCATGGCGTTTCAATTGGAGAATAGGCAACCGAGAGCTCGCCTTTGCTTATAGAACAAAGCGCATCCTCACCCAGCCCGCACGTGATGGTGCCCGCTCTCGTAAACCCGGGAGCATGGATAAGGGACTTCACTTCTCAAGTCCCTGCTCTGACCTTTAAGGTTCTCCAGGGGGAGGAGGCAGCAGTCTCCGGGACCTGGCTTCTAGTCCCCTTGCTGGGCATGCAACACACGCTCTTAACAGGATGGATCAGTTTGGCTCAGTGGATAGAGCATCAGCCTGAGGACTGAAAGGTCCCAGGTTCGATTCCAGTCAAGGGCACATATCTTGGTTGCGGGCACATCCCCAATGGGGGGCGTGCAGGAGGCGGCTGATTGATGTCTCTCTCTCATGGATGTTTCTGACTCTCTATCCCTCTCCCTTCCTCTCTGTGAAAAATCAATAAAATATATTTTGAAAAGGAAAGGAAAAGGATCTGCGTTGGGCACCACCACTTGGCATGCAGCGGAGACTGCTGAGATTAGAGTCGGGAGCAGCCCTTTATCCCCATGACAACATGGAGCATCTACCGCAAAGCACTTCAGTCTTGCCCTAGATACTGTGGACACTCTTGATATGGAACCTTCCATGAGGGCCTATTGCAGCTGGAGAACCAAGAAAATCCTCGAGGATGATGAGGAATATCCGGAGAAGGAAGCCGGGAGCCTGCATGGCCCAACTCCACTGCTTTTTACACGGGCATCGGAGAACCAGAGAGAGAAAGCGACTTGCCCAGGGTCACACAGTCAGTGATAGCGGAGGCAAGGCGGAAACATGGTCTTCTGCCTCTAAGATCATTTTTCTCTTAGAAGCGCCTGGCACATGAAAAAGGGGCTTCAGGAGGAAGCTTCTGGAATAGTTCCAAAATGAAGTGGCTCTGCCCCTCCTGACCACCACCCTGCCCAGATATAACCCATAAAAGTCCTTCCCACCTAGTCCAAGAGATTGCTGATATTCCTAAAAGCCAGGGGGCTAGAGGGGGGTTCAGTGAGGGGCTATCAGGGAATCTGGGATAGCAGAGAGGGGTTAAGCAGGGGTCAGGAGGCCACGAGAAAGTCCTGCACTTCAGAGTCTCAGATGCCAAAGCTTAGGTATCACCTAGATGGTTGAATCTCTTCACTTTACACTTGAGAAAACTGAATGTCGGAGACCAAATATTGTTCTCACTAGGTGGATGTAAACCGGAGGCCAGAAGGCTGGCCAACCTTAACTGCTCTGAAAGGTCAGAGCTGATTACTCATTGTTTAGTTGAAACTATCTGTTTGTATCATGTTAATTTCTGTTATTTCCTGCTTAAAGGCTAGGGGTGTGTCCCAAAGCCTTGATAAAAGGGAGAAAAATGCCAGAGCAAATGGCAGTCCTTCCCACTAGAGGAAGGCTCCCGCCTGGCCCCCCAATATCGCCAAATTAATATTTTCTAGTCTCTCATTTCGTTTGCGTGAGGCCTCCTTCAGAACCCGAACCCTGAACCACGTGGGACATGGAAAGAGGTTCCCACAACTGAAACCAGAAAAGAGAAACGATTTATCCAAGGTCCTATGGGGAGCTGGTAAAGAGCTAAGATCACTGCACTCCATCCGCACAGAATTTCTTCATCACTCTGGGGACAGGAAAAGCTACCTGCTTGTCATCTCTCTTCCAGCCTATGCAATCCTGGCTTTTCTTCCCTTGTTTTAGGCAGTCTCATGTCCTGCTTGGTCTTCATCCTCATTGCAGACAACAGGGGTGTAGTTTAACCTTCCCTTGTTCTATACCTTGAACTTGAGGAGAGGAATCACCTTGTCTTAGTCACGGCTGAAGCAGGCCAGACCCCCTCTAAGAATTTTAAACAAAAGGGATTTGACAGAGGGAGCCAGGTATACAGGCGATGCAAGAGCTCAGAAGTCAAACAAGGGCTGGTAGGGTCACCCAGAGGTTAGTACCAGCAGGAAGTTGGCACTAATCATCCCTAGAGCCAGAGGGACACGGGGAGAAGGTAGTTTTACCAGAAACCAGAAACGAGGGCAGGATCTGGAGCCGAGGGGCAGCTTACCCAGTGGATACTGGCTGGGGTACCACCGGAAGCGGAGAGAGGAAGAACAGCCTGGTGGGGTGGGGAGAGCAATAGGGAAGTAATTAATTAACTAATTTATTAATTAATTAATTTTTTAAAAAACAGCCTCGTGATGGGAAATACATACTATGCAAACAGTACCTGAAAAGGAAAGCCGATGCTAATATCAAGCAAAGATAGATTTTAAGACAAAAATTATTTTTTGAGAGATAAAGGAGGACATTTTATAATGATAAAAGGGCCAGTACATCACGAAGACATAATAAGTAAGCATATATATGCACTTATACAACAGAGCCCGAGAAAATATCCAAAGCAAACATGGACAGCATTGAAGAAAGAAATAAGAAATACACACAATTTAACAACCATAGTGAGAGGCTCCGATACCCTTTCAATAATGGATACAACTAGGTCAGTGGTCAGCAAACTCATTAGTCAACAGAGCCAAATATCAACAGGACGATGATTGACATTTCTTTGGAGAGCCACATTTTTTTAACTTAAACTTCTTCTAACGTCACTTCTTCAAAATAGACTTGCCCAGGCCGTGGTATTTTGTGGAAGAGCCACACTCACGGGGCCAAAGAGCCACATGTGGCTCACGAGCCACAGTTTGCCAACCACTGAACTAGGTAATAGGTCAGTGAAGATATAGAAGACTTGAACAACATCGTGAAGAAACTGGATCTAACAAATATACATCTATAGAATACTTCACCCAACATTAGCAGAATGCACATTCTTCTCAGGTGTACATAGAACATTCTACAGGATGGACCAGATGCTAGAACAAATCTCAATGCATTTTAAAAAACTGGGATCACACAAAGTACAGTCTTTGACCACCATCAATAAAAGGAGGAAATCTGAAGCATTCACAACACACCCACTCCTAAACAATCAATGGGTCAAAGAAGACTCACAAGGGAAGTTAGAAAATACTTTGAGATGAATGAAGATGAAAACACAACATATCAAAACCTATGAGGTGAAGCCAAAACAGTGCTCAGAGAGAAATGCAGAGCTATAAATGCCTATATTAATGAAAAAAAGAAAGGTCTCTATAAAGAACCCAATCTTTCAACTTAAGACATCAGAAAAAAAGCCAACTAAACCTAAATCAAGCATAAGGGAGGAAATAATAAAGACTAGAACGGAAACAGATGAACTAGAGAATTTTGGAAAGAAGGAGAAAAGTCCACAAAAGGTGGTAAGGGAAAAGATTAGCAAAATGGACAAACCTTCAACTAGACTTCCCCTGATACCAAAATCACACAAACGCCTCACCAAGAAAATAAAAAGACATTTGGGTATGTCCCTTCTCTTCTACTATCCATCCTCTGTCAGAGCCTCTCTTTGGTCAGACCCACCCAGAAGCCAGAGAGGGCAAGGTAGTTTGGGAAATGTAGTTCCCTGGGACCCTGAGCAGGGCAAGGGAAGGATGGAGACGCCGCTCTTCCCGCTTCAGATTCCCCTGCGCGTGGTGCACGTGGTGCTCGGTCTATAAATATTTGTGAAATCAATAAACAGCCCCTATTCCCCTGCCCTGGGCCGGGCCCTGCTTTGATCTGAGGGACGGCACAGGGGGCTTTTCGGCTGGGAATGACTCGGTGATTCACGATCCTGTGACCGGCAGCACGTGGGCTGGCGCTCTGCCGCATCTCACACTCCTGGGCCCCTGCAAGGGCCTGTGGGGCCGGACTGGAGGGAGGAGCAGGTGTGGGAGGGGCAGGGAAGAGGGTGGCTTCTTCTCACAACTTAAAAGGGGCTCCTACCACTTCCTCCCCAGACAGGGGAGCGCACGCCGGGGCCCAGCCTTCCTGTGTGGTTTCAGCTGCTCCGAGCGGATCATGGACTTGGGTGAGTGGGGAGGGGGCCTCCGAGTGGGAGAGACTGACTCCGGGGCCTGGGGGTGGAGGATGGGGGCGGAAGGTGGAAAATTCTGACCGAAGACGTCCCGGTCTGCTTTGGTGGAAGCCAGGATGCCAGGCAGAAGGGGTGCGCCTTTCAGACCTAGAGGAGGGGGGGACCATTGGTACCAGGACAGACAAAGGGGTCGAGGTCGTGACTTTCCAGAAGAGTGGGATGGAAGAAGGTGGCGGGGCTGGGGTTGGCGCTGATGTGGACAGCACCTGTTCTTGCTTCAGGGGAGTGTGTGTGTATGTGTGTGTGTGTGTGTGTGTGTGTGTGTGTGTGTGTGTGTGTGGTGGGGTGATGGGTGAGGCTCTTCAGACCTGTTTCACCAGGGAGAGATCCTCGGAGAGCTCCAGTCCCTTCCCTCCCCCTCCTACTCCCCCCTTACTCCCCTGCCGAATAGGGAGGGATCAGGCTCCCCTCCCTGGAGGTCAGGAGGAGGTGACCGCATGGTGCAAAGGGCACTCTGCATGCAAATGCCAGCCGGTTGCTTCTCTCTGCCGCACCCCCCACCAGCCTTGCCGGTGCCCCGTGCCCGGGAAAGGCTGGGCGAGCAACATCAAACGGGACGGAGAGGGCCGTTCAGCCTGGAGAAGCCAGAGCCGGGGCCTCCGGCACAGACCCCTGCCTCGCTCAGTCGCTGTTTCTACAAATGCCTCTGCCCTCCGCAAAGCCCGTCCTCCCGTCTAACCTCGCCCTTCCCTGGAGGGGCCACAAAGGAAGCCCCGAGTGGCTGGGAGGGGGTCAGAGGGGGTCAGGGGGTCAGAGGGGTCCGCCCGCTGGTAAATCTCAGCCGTGGAGTCAGACCCGCGCAGAGGTGACGCCGGCCAGGTTCCTGGACGGCTCACTCTCAGCAGCGAGCAGGCGCCCTGTGGCCTCAAAGCCACAAGCGGTTGGCTTTGAAAAGTGAAGGTTCGCTGCTGTCCTCACCACCCTCGCTGCCACACCACCGCCTTCTCTCTTCGCCTCTGCCCTTCCTACCCGCCCGCCTGCCCAGAACCTGGGCGGACCCAGCAAACCGCTGTGACAGGGTTAGATGGCCACCCGTGCCCGGAGCGGACTCCTGGAAGGCAGGGTCTGATTCTTGCATCTCTGAACCCCAGGTACTTTGGGGGGGAGGGGAGAGAGGAGCAGAAAAATGTTGATGGAATGAATGAATGAATGGTGTCAACACTTCTGAGCTGTTTTCGGTGTTTTCAAAATCTCTCCCACCTTCCCCTCCTCCCGGCAGCCTACCCTCCAATCCAGGGGTTCTCAACCTTCCTAAGGCCGCGACCCTGGCATACAGTTCCTCACGTGGTGGTGACCCCCAACCATGAAATTTTGCTACTGTGATGCATCGTGATGTAAATATCTGCGTTTTCTGAGGGTCTTAGGCGACCCCTGTGAAAGGGTCGTTCGACCCCCAAAGGGGTCGCGACCCACAGGTTGAGAACTGCTGTTCTAATCCCACTCCCCAGCCATCGACCCCCCGCCCCTGACCACAGGCACAGGACACAGCCTTCCTCCCCTGCAGACCTCGCCCCTGACCCTCTGCTTGACCTCTGTGAAGGGGACCAGCAGTGTCCCAGAGCTGGGCTGGGAGACCGGCCCTTCAGGATGGACAACGGCCCTGATTGGTAGTGCTGGCCCACGGCCCTGGTGTCAATTCTCCCACCATCGCTGGTTTCCGGCTTCCCGCCAGTATCACACCATGAAATGACTGGACCCAGAACCAGAGAGAGAGGACAGCGCTGGCCTCGGTTTGGGGGTGCTAGGCTCCCAGGCTAGAGAGGGGACGAGAAGGCAACTTCTTCTGGCCCGAGAGAAAGGGATGCTCTTGTCACTCTGCTCAGTTAGAGAGAGCCCAGTGGACAAACCCGAGACACTGAAGCTTTGGGTCAGAACACGCTGGAGCCGGTGGGTGGGGCAGGTCTGTTTTTCTCTCTGCTTCGGCCCAGCGGCCCAGCGGGGAGCCAGGGGTGGGGGAGGGAGTCGAGTTTCTGTTACACAAAATGAAAATGCCAAATCCGGGCTGAGCTGGTCTTTTTCACAGTTTGAATGCGCAGCCCGGAGGGGCCCTGCCCACCTTCAAGAGATGTGGCCTAAGCTCTTAGAATTCCCCAACACGGAGAGAAAGACACGCATGCCCCAGACTTCGCTCTCCCTGCTGCGTCCCACAGGGCAGCCGAGAGGAATGCCGAAGGAATTTGGGGCCCATCCCTCCCCGCTTTCTGGGAGCTTGGCTGTGGGGGAGGAGGAGGAGGACACTGCAGTCTAGAACAGCGGTTCTCAACCTTCCTAAGGCCGCGACCCTTGCATACCGCTCCTCATGTGGTGGTGACCCCCAACCATGAAAATTCGCTACTGTTATGCATCGTGATGTGAATATCTGCATTTTCCGATGGTCTTAGGCGACCCCTGTGAAAGGGTCGTTCGACCCCCGACGGGGTCGCGACCCACAGGTTGAGAACCGCTGGTCTAGAGGCTCTCAGGGAAAATTCTCTTCTTTGTCTGAGATTTCTCAGTTCCTTTCGGTCAACTATCACTGACTGAGGAATTCAGGCATCCCCAGGCCGCTGGGAGAAAGACGCATATGCCACCACGCCAGGGCGATAGAATGAGATACAATGCTGATGGGGTGATGGGTAAGGGGCTTATACAAAGAAAGAAATCGCGAGCATGAGTCAGGGGAGCATTTAAGTGGGGTTTTGAGGGGTGTGTAGGAGTGAGTAAATTAGCAAAGGAACAAGAGGCCCAGGATGGGACGGTGATAGTAGACTCAATTGCCATTAGAAACCAACATGGCCATCCAATGGAATAAGGGGAGGGGAGCAGAGTGGACCAGAGGGTGCAAGTCCCACTTAAAGGCAGACAAACCTAATATTTTATAGAGTCCAGGCAGCCAAGCCCAGTATCCTGGGGGCTCAGCCTGCCGGCTCCTAGATGGTCAGCTCTGGCCGTGCCGAGGAGGAGGGAAGAAGGGAAGCAGGAGGGACAGTCGGGGCTGATCCTTACGATTGTGTCTGGCCTTCCTAAGAAGTCCGGGCTTTCTCCGGGAATGGATGGGGAGCCAGTGAGGATGTTTCTTTGTCCATTAGCTGAGTTACAGAAGATTTGTGTTTCAGAAGTTCTGTGACCGCCAGGGGGCAGCAGAGCCTTAGGTCAGGGCAGAGGTGGGGGCTGACTCTGAGCTGATGGGGGGTAGGGGGGGGGAAGCCACAGCCCTGGGTGACCAGTGGGATGTGGAGGTGTAAGGATTCCCTTCATGCTCCATGGAGGTCCATGGCCCCCAAAGCCACCCCAAACTTTCCATCAGAAACGTAGGGCCACGCAGTAGTAAGAGTTCCGTTCAAATCTCATCTCCGTCTCTCAGCTGCTGTGTGACCCTAAGCAGGTGGCTTACCCTTTCTGGGCCTCTATTTTCTGAAAAACAGAATGAGAGTAACAGGGATAACCCACAGGACGTTACGAGAGAGAGATTCATAACGACAAGAGATACATAACGGGCAGGAGAGCGGTTAGGAGGACCGTTTCTGGGGTCAGACAGGTTCAACGCCCGTGTTTGCTGCTCGCCGGTTATGCCTCTGGGGAAGTCACGCCTCCCTCCGTGCCTCGGTTTCCCCGGGCCCCACCTCCCAGGCCTCTGGTGAGGATGAAATGGTCCTTCGTCGAAACAGGTTGGTGTATACTGAGAGCTCAGTGAACAGTTGATAACAGAGTGAGTATAGATTCCACCAGCTGTCAGCCATCCCTGACTACAGTCCTCTGAAGAAGGGTCCCCAGCCCCCCCACTTCCCTGCTTCTTCCCTCCCCGTCTCTTGCCCAAGACAGAGAAAGGTTGGGTGGGCAGGCGAGGAGTTACAAAGAAGAAACCATTTGAGGTGGCTTGCAGAACCAGCAAGTGGGCAGCCAGCATTCATTGAGGGGCCTGAAGGTCCAGGAAAAATGTGGGGATGGATGTGCAGGGTTTGGGGGAGCCGCCAGCCAGCCAGCCCCTCCTCCCAGACAAGCAGGGGGTTTCTCTCGCTTGCCGGGGGCTCCGGGGGGAGTGCCCGGGAATTTTCTTTTCATCACGATCATTACTGGAAATGCAGGAACTCAGAAACTATCCATTCCCCGGCCCCTGAGATTTCCAACGCGGCTGCCCCGCGCCGGTTGCTTTATGACTTTGTAACAGACAGACGCGATCTGACTCACGGCCGCCGGCCAGGCCCCCCTCTGCCAGAGTTCCCCTAAGTTCCCATTGGGGTGACGGTATGTGAGAATGGCCCGTTCTGATCCTACGAGATCCCTGCCCATTTGTCATCTCCCAATGAGAGCAAATTTAAAACGGAATGAGAACTCACCTGCACACACACACACACACACACACACACACACACACCCTGGACGGGGGGGAAAAAGATCGGGGACAGGGCCCAGGCGCAGGGGCGAACGGAGTAAAACAGAAACACGGGCCTCGCTCCCCCGACTTCACCCGTTGACTTATCACCACGTTGAGGTTTCTCGGTTCTCACTGACAGTCAGAGCGGGCTTTCTCCGGAGTAACCGAAAGACGCGCGGGCTGAGAGAGAAACCTCGAGCGCTTCACCCCGAGATGAGTCAGGGAGGAGGGGCGGGCCGGTCGTTGGAGAGAGTGTGGTTTGGGCAGAGACACGGACAGCAGCCCCGGGCTTCCCGGCGTGGCTCGGCCAGAAAGGGGAATGAGAGAGAGGAACTGCCATGGCGCACAGCTAGGCGGGCGGGTCCAGGTAGAGAGCCGAGGGCCTGGCTGCCGGGCTGGCTCCAGAGCAGGGACTTCCTCCCTGGGGTGCAGTAGAGACGTCCTAGTGCAGTGGTTCTCAATCTTCCTAAGGCGCGACCCTTTAAGACAGCTCCTCATGGGGTGGTGACCCCCAACCATAACATTATTTCCGTTGCTACTTCATCACTGTCATTTTGCTACTGTTGTGAACTGTAATGTAAATATCTGAGAGGCAGGATGTGTTTTCGTTGTTACAAATGGAACACCATTAAAGCATAGGGATTAATCACAAAAACAATATGTAATTATATATTGTGAAATATTTATTTCTAATGACAAATAAATGAAATTTTGTCTTGAATCGTGGTGTAGCATGGGTAACAGTCTTCATAGGACAACAGTAAACTACATGGCTACACTTTGCTACACCGAGGAGCAGTGTGTTGGTTCCTAAGACCATGGGAAATAGGTGTTTTCCGTTGGTCTTAGGCGACCCCTGTGAAAGGGTCGTTCGACCCCCAAAGGGGTCCCGACCCACAGGTTGAGAACGGCTGTCCTAAGGATTTAGAAGAGGGTCAGGAGCACAGGAGGGGAGCATGTCTAGCAGTAACCTGCAGCACGCCTGGCTTGAGCTGAGAGAAACAGCATCTATTCATGTGGCTTCATGCCAGTCCTTCGCCCGGGGGAACCCCCTTTCCCCCCAAGCCCGAGATGGACTCTCCAATTCCAAAATCCCCCCCTGGGCAGTCCCTCTGGAAAACTTCCCTGAGAGCTGGGTGTCATGCTGCAGGATGGCCGGCAGGTGGTGCTGTGGCCAAGGACTCGGATTCGCCGGGAATTGCTTCTGCCTCTGGGGAAGGAGCAGAGGGGCGCGCAGAAGGGGTTTAAAGCGGGGTCCCCACCTCTTCCCGGTCCCTGCTGAGAGTCCAGGGCGGCGGGCCTGTGAGCCCTGGCTTGGCACCCGGGGATGGTTCCCGAGGGCCAGACCTGAGGGGCAAGTCATGGGGAGGGGCCACAGAGGTGAAGGAGGCACAGTTCCTTTCTCGGGGGGCTCCCGGGCTGCGGGGCGAGATGAGACTTCTGTATAAACCACCTGTGGCCTGTCCTGCTTGGCCTCGGAGGAAATGGGTCCAGCGCTCAGCTCCGCCACAGAGCAGAGGGGAGCAGCCAAATGCCTGTCCTCCGTCCCCCACCCAGCGGGCCTGGGCTCACCTGGGCTCTCAAGACTGTTGAGGCCCCAGGAGAGCCTCCTGGATTCCAGGGTGACCCCAGGCTCCGGCCCCTGCTCTGGGCAAGGTCTCTCCCTACTGCTGACCTTCCCTTCCTACCCAGAGGCCCCCGCCCTGGATCAGAAACAACCTAAGGAAGAGGAGGCGTGACACACCTCAGTCAAGCAAAAACAGCTCCCTCAGAACCGGCCCCATCCTGCCACACGCCCCTCGGACAGGGTCCCCTGGGGCAGCTGGAGCTTCCTCCCTGGAGGGCATGACAGGCATTGGTTCCCCTACTTCCTCGTCAGCCCCCCACTCCCGGGCACCTCCCCGTTCTGGGCCTGCGCTAGGGAAAGGGGGAGAGGGCCCTGCCCCAGAGACAGGCCGAGGGAGGGGTGCGCCAGCTGACTGGCTGGCTGTCGGCTGAATGAAGGGGTGTGGGGAGCCCCAGAAACACTCTCATCCATTCCTGAGCGGCCAGTGTAGGGGACACACACACCCCTCTTCCACCGCCCCGCGGGGCCTTCCCTGGGAGCAGGAAGGAGGAGGCAGCCATTCTGACCCAAAAGTCAAGATCAGTTGAAGCTCAACCTGGAGGGTTGGTCTGGGCTAGGGTGTCTGTTCCTTTTGGGGACCTCGCCGTGGGGGAGGGAGAGGAGGTGAGGCAGCGAGTCCGGGCCACCGGCCGGGTGGCTCCGAGGCACAATCTGGTTCTGATGTCCGGTGTCGGCGAAGCTTATGCTGAACGTGCCATCAGCATCTCTCTCGCGTGGGTTCCTTTCCTAACTCAGGGCTGTCCCTGCCCCGCACTGACGCTCTCCTTGCTCCCGCAGGGAGGCCCATGAAGAGCGTGCTGGCCGTGGCGCTCCTTGTCATCTTCCAGGTGAGGTCTCCTCCCTCCCCACGCCCCCCTGTACCCCCTCCCTGTCCCCCAGCCCACACCTCCCACGCCCAGGGTTCCGCTGGAGCAGCTGGGCCTTTGCTGGAAGCAAACAGACCCAGACACGACCCCACCACCACTCGCCCTGCCTTAGGCTGCTGGTCGCCCCTCTCCGTCTGCTGAGTGACCCTATTTCAATGAAAACCCGAGGGGAGAAGGGACCGCCACCTTCCCCACCCACGTCCAGTGTCCCCAGCCAACAGACAAACAGGTGGAGCCCCCCTTTCTCTGGCTGCGCTCTTAGAGAGAGGGGAGCCTTCTGCCAGGCCGGCGGTTCTCAACCTTCCTAAGGCTGCGACCCTTGCATCCAGTTCCTCATGTGGTGGTGACCCCCAACCGTGAAATCTTGCTACTGTGATGCATCGTGATGTAGATATCTGCATTTTCCCATGGTCTTAGGCGACCCCTGTGAAAGGGTCCTTCCACCCCCAAAGGGGTCGCAACCCACAGGTTGAGAACCGCTGCTGCCAGGCGAATGTGCTTTGCACGTATGCGCGCACACCCGGGCACGTGCAACTTCGTATGTTCCTGTGCGCGGAGCAGGGAGCCTTTGGTGTGGTGGCCTGGTGACTATCCTCTCACCCCAAGCTGCCCCCTCTCCAACCTCCATCCAAAGGCTCCCCTAGACGTGCAGCTCCCTTTTGTGAAATAACGACACATCTGCCCTCCACCCCCTCCACTGCAGCGGGGAGGGCAAGGGCCCAGGAACCCAGGAACGTGGAGATGGAGGGGCGCACAGAGTTTATAGGCACCTGAACACAGCAGGAGGGAAAGGCCTCGGTTTACAAGGTCCTTCAATCCCAGAAGTGGAGACAGAACCCCGGCCCCCACCCACCCACCCATCCACCCACCCATCCATCCAGAGTTCGAAGGAACTGGAACTCATGGAGTCCACTCTCCCTGCTTGGTTGGGGCGAGGGCTGCCTGGGAGGGGGCGGGGGCCGGGGGGACCAGAGCCGGAGAGGCGCTGCTCCGAGCTGGCTCTGCCCCAGGCCCGCGGGCCAGAGGGGCGGCTTTCCAGGCGCTCGGGCCAGAGGCGGGCCCCACGCTGGGCCCGGTTCCCGAAACCCCAACCCAGAGGCCCCTGGAGCTTGGGCTGCCGCCCGCAGGCTGGCCCCCTTCCCCGGCCCCACTCCCTCCAAGCCCGCTCCCACCCGTTCCCAGGATCCAGAGGGGCTGTATGACCACAGCGCGGGCTGGAAGCTGGGGGAGGGGGAGGGGCGGCTGGGACTCATTCCCCCCTCTTTACCGGGGTGGATGGCGGCGTGGGCTGGGGCAGGAAGTGGTGGGGCTGTGGGCTGCAGAGGCCTCAAGCTGGGTGGCTGGCGGGGGAGGTGGGGAGGAAAGGGGGAAAGCGAAGGCAGAGGTTGTGGGGAGCACACTTCACAGAGGCTTCGGGGACGGGCCTCCAGGAATCCAGGAAGACGCAGAACCCCCAGCTGGTCCAAGGGCCCCCAGACCTGAGGCCTCGGGCCTCACTGTGGGGGATGGTCTGCTAAGACGTTGGGGTGAGGGAGAAGAACTCGCTGCAGGCTTTTCCTTTCGAGATAACGACACCCATAGAGGAGGCCGCTGGCCTTCTTGTCCCCTCACCCCATCCCCGGAGCAGGACAGGGATGACTCCAGACTGGACGTGAGAAAGGCAGAGATGGGAAACAGGGAACCTAGAGGCCCTAAGCGAGCCACGTGGCTTCTCCCAGAGCCTGCCTCCCTGTCCTCTCCCTGAAAGTCTCTCCAGCTCCCCAGCTGTGTGGGGAGCGCCCACAGCCCTGTCCCCAGAGGAGGGACCACCAGCCTGCAGCCCAGCCCCCACACAGCCGGGGCTCAGCAGTCACTGGGTCGCTGTGCACAGAGGCCTGAGCAGCCGCCGAGCCCTCCTTCATGGCTAAGCTCACAGCAGGCGCCCAGACCTTCCTCCAGCTCTGCAGACAGGCCTTCCAAAGCCTGGAGCCTTCGAGGAAGAGAGAGGCCAAGAGGAGGGAGGAGCCGCTGGGAGACAGAGCGGTGCTTCCTTCGAGGCCCCAAGGGGCCCGCTCGCAGCTGAGGAGGTGCAGAGCTCAGTGCCCTGGGCTCACCTGAGCCCTGCTGTGTCCCCGGCGCTATGTCCCGGCCCCCAGGGGTCCGTCAACGTCTTCCAGCCGCTCGCCGTCCATGTCAGGGCCGCCTGTCCCATACCAGGCAAGCCAGGCTCTGCCCGGAGTCTCTGCCTGCCTCTCTCCCGGCTCCGGGCTCCGCTCGGCCTTAACGCCCGGGTGGATTTTCCCTCCGAAGCGGAGGTGCCGTGTGGGCTTCCTTCTGGAAGGCTCTGAAGGAGGCGCGAGAGGAAAGACACGGGCTCCCACGAGATAACACCTCCGTGGAGGCCAATGGGTGCCTCCCCGGGGAGAGGGACCTCACCACAGCCACGTGCAGGAGGTGGGGTTCGTCTCCGTTTCACAGGGGAGGAGACTCAGGCTCAGAGAAATGGGGTGTGTGGGACCATCTCAAGGCTCGTTTGACCTCCAAGCCCAGACTGTTCCAGAGTTTCCAGCAGCCTGCACGCAGCGGGGGGAAGGGCCTCCAGTTTGTAGAAAGGAAACAGACCCAGACACGACCCCACTGGCCGTGCATCAGGCTGATGGTCGCCCCTCTCCACCTGCTGAGTGCCCGCTGGCAGCACATCCTTGGTTTCCAACCAAGACACCCCCCCCGGAAAGTTCAGGGAAACGCAGTCCTGGGCCCCACGTCCTGAGATTCTGGTGCAGGAGGGGTCAGGCGGGGTCCCCGAATGTGCAAGTGACAACGATGGTGATGATGCTGACGACAGGGCAATCCCAAGGCCACTAGATTGTGACCCACTTGGCTAAGCCGGCTCGTGTCCCCCCCGTTCTCTCCCTTCCCCCCGCAGGTGTGCCTGTGCCAAGACGAGGTGACGGACGATTACATCGGGGAAAACACGACGGTGGACTACACCCTGTTCGAGACCGTGTGCGACAAGAAGGAAGTGCGGGACTTCAAGGCCTGGTTCCTGCCAGCCATGTACTCCGCCATCTGCTTCGTGGGGCTGCTGGGCAACGCGCTGGTCGTGCTGACCTACGTCTACTTCCAGCGGCTCAAGACCATGACGGACACGTACCTGCTCAACCTGGCGTTGGCCGACATCCTCTTCCTCCTGACCCTGCCCTTCTGGGCCTACAGCGCGGCCCGGTCGTGGGTGTTCGGCGTGGCCGGGTGCAAGCTCCTCTTCGGCGTCTACAAGGTGAGCTTCTTCGGCGGGATGCTCCTGCTGCTGTGCATCAGCGTCGACCGCTACGTGGCCATCGTGCGGGCCGTGTCGGCGCACCGGCACCGGGCCCGCGTCCTGCTGCTCAGCAAGCTCTCGTGCGCGGGCATCTGGGCGCTGGCCGCGGCGCTCTCCGTCCCCGAGGTGCTGTACGGCGACGTGCTGCGGGGCCAGGGAGAGCAGGCCTCGCGCTGCTCGCTCGTCCCCGAGCGGGCGGAGGCCCTGGTGGCCATCCAGGTGGCCCAGATGGCGGTGGGCTTCGTGCTGCCGCTGGTGGCCATGAGCTTCTGCTACCTGGGCATCGCACGCACCCTGCTGCAGGCGCGCAGCTTCGGGCGCAACAAGGCCATCAAGGTCATCATCGCGGTGGTGGTGGTCTTCGTGGCCTTCCAGCTGCCCTACAACGGCGTGCTGCTGGCCAAGACCGTGGTCGGCGCCAACGCCACCGTCAGCTGCGAGTTCAGCAAGCGGCTCAACGTCGCCTACGACGTCACCTACAGCCTGGCCAGCGTGCGCTGCTGCGTCAACCCCTTCCTCTACGCCTTCGTCGGCGTCAAGTTCCGCCAGGACCTCTTCAAGCTCTTCAAGGACCTGGGCTGCCTCAGCCAGGAGCGGCTGCGCCGGTGGTCCTCCTGCCGGCACGCCCGGCGCTCCTCCATGAGCGCTGAGGCCGAGACCACCACCACCTTCTCGCCGTAGAGCAAGCGGTTCTCGACCTGTGGGGTCGCGACCCCTGTGGGGGTGGAATGACCCTTTCGGGGGTCGAACGACCCTTTCGCAGGGGTCGCCTAAGACCGTCGGAAAATGCAGATATTGACATCGCGATGCGTCACAGTAGCAGGATTTCGTGGCTGGGGGTTACCACCCCGTGAGGAACTGTATGCAAGGGTCGCGGCCTTGGGAAGGTTGAAAATCGCTGCCGAAGAGGCTTCTCGGCGGCCTGGACTGGAGGGGACCTCTCCCAGGGCCCCCTCCCACCGGGTTGGGGATGGGGAGCAGATGACATGACTCGGGACCCCAAAGCTGCTTTGAGGGGAAAGGGAGTTTTGGCCCTTCAAGTCCATCTCCTGTGAAAACCGAGGTCACCCAACACAGGCCATCGCCAGAAGACAGATGCGCAATCCTAGCTACCTCAACCAGGCTGGCAGGGGCGTGGCTGGGGAGCGACCCGGCCCGGCCAGCCTCCGGCACCAAAGCGGTTCTCCCCCAAACACCACAGACCAAAAGTGAAAGGGGAGAAAGCTCGTGCTTTCCGGGGTCAAAGAGAGGCGCTGGGGAGAGCCGGACGGTCCCCAGGCCCCGGAGCCCTCCGGATGCCCTTCCCCGGGGCCGGGGCCAGGCCTTCCAGAAAGCAGGCCCGCGTCTCCAGGACCGGAGGCAATGGATGGGGAAACGACTTGGCTGGGCCGGGAAAGGGAGCCCCGCCAGCGACCGCTCTGCATCCCGCCCGCCCTCCTCCCTCTTTTTCCACCGTCCCCGCGCCAGCCAGGCCTGGCAGCCTCCCAGCCGCCCTCTAAGCACGCTCGCCTCCCGCCCGCCCGCCGCCTCTCCCGGGTCTCCGCGGGGAGAGGTGTGGCGGCTCCGGCCGGCCAAAGCCGCGTTCCCGGCCCGGCTCCGGGGCAGGGATGACGCGCGGCCAGACCTTCTCGTGTGTCTCGGCTCTGCCTGGAGGGAGGACGGGGCCGAGAGCCAGGCCAGGGGCCGGGGGTGGGGGACCGACCGGCCGCGCTGGCTGCCAGAAGGCCAGCCCAGCCCGCTGCTGCTCTGTTCTTTGTCACGGGGACAAAGCCCCGTCCCCGTTTCTGCTTTCACCTCCCGAAGGAGAGAGCACATTCTGCTCAAATAAACCTTTTCCCTGGCGGGAACGACAGCTTTAAAAGAAAGGGGGGCGTTTTTGTTTTTTTTTCAGTTGTTGGGTCCCTGGCAAACGAGTGTGCTGTTTTTGCAAACCCCTACGCCCCACCGGGGACCCTCCACCCATTTCCCTCTGCCCCTCCCCGTCTCCATTTCTCAGAGCTGCTCTGAGCCAGGAGGTCTGAGCTGTGCAGGCTCCCAGCCATCCTATGACAAGGCCCCCCGAGATGGAGAGGTAGCGGGGCGGGAAGTGCATGCGATGTGGCGTCTGCGGACAGCCTTCCAGAGCTTGTGGGACCAGAGTGAGGTCTCCTGTGGACAGCAGTGACCTGGAAACACGGGTCTGAGCAGAGCTCTGGGGAGAACCGAGTTGTCCCTCTCACCTCGGTGGCCGATGGATCTGGAAACAGGGGTGTCCCCAGAGCCTGGGGCTGCTCCCTGACCTTGGTCAGTCCCTCAGGCTCCAGAACTGGTGTTTAAGGGAAGGGCTCCTTCCCCCCTGGCACTGATGAAGGGGTGCACCCTTTGCTGGATGCTTGAGAGACAGGTCTGCCCTCACCCTCCACTCTGGCCGCTGCTGTAGCCATGGCCTTCCAGGGGTGGATGCTCATCAGGGAGGGGCAGGGGGCAAGGGCAGCCATGGCCCACTCAGGCCCAGCATCCCTGCCCCCGGGTGCCCTCCTGTCCACCCCCAACTTTGACTTCTTCAAGCCGGAGAGGTTAGTCCAACCTGGGGAGTAGGGGGCGGTATCGGAAGGGCCCAGCACTGTGACAGCTCGGGGGCCGGAAGGGTTGGGGGCTGAACACTCACGAAATGAAGCCTCCCCGGTCTCGGAACCCCTTCTCTGATCTCGTGAGCACATGCTTTACCCTCCTCCGAGGGGTGCGCTCGCCACGCTTTGTCAAACAGGCCCCTGGTGCCCTGGGCAGAACGAGACTGGCACAGAGGCAGGCAGGGGCACTCAGTGTTAAAGATGCAACCACATGCGTGCAAGCGAGCGAGGGGCAGGGGGTGATCCCAGCGTGCCTGGGGGGCCCCCCCGAGGGGGACGCGCCTGGTGCCCGCTGGTGTGCACTCCTCATGGGGTTCCGGTGGGAAAAGGCCCTCCGCTCCCGAAGGAGGAGGGTAATGGAGCGGTCACGGACAGGAAGCCAGGCCAACCGCGCCAACACGCCACCTGGGCTCCACAGACTCTTTCTCACATAACTGGCATCTCCAGGCACTTACAGAGACAACCAACTCCCGCCAACGTGCCCGCCCCAATGCTGGCATGTTCACTGTGGCCAGCGGCTGGCCTGGCCCTGCTCCCCGGCCCCACACTCTCTGTTCCTACCCTGAGCTTTGGGGGCCCCTGGGAAGAAGAACTGGATTCACTGTGGAACACCCCCACCCGCAGGGCCTCTCCTCCCCTCTCTCTCTCTCTCTCTCTCTCTCTCTTCCTCTCTCTGCTGGCTTCATATCCTGCCCCCTCTCCCCAGGGTCACGGCCCTCACCGCCCCTCCGTGTCTCCTGCCGCTCTCCCCTTCTCTCCATCCCCAGCCCCCGGTCCCCTCATCCTCCCTGGCCACCACCCCAGACCACACATCTGCCGTTTCAGCCAGAAGCGCCGCCCTTCACAACGCATGGAACCCCAAAGCTGCGAGGGACTCAGAGACCTCCTGGTCCAGCGCCCCGTCCTTCTCTAGATCGGGACGCTGAGGCCCCGAGGGAGGAGCTGACTTGCTTAAAGAGACACTGCCATGCCGGGGTGTTGGATAAACTTGCTTTGGGGACTCGGGGCTCTGGCAGGACTCGGGGGTTGGGGGGGGGCGGTGAGGAGGGCTCCAGAGCCTGGCCTTCCGCTGTGGCTCTGTTGCTCAGAGTCTCAATTTCTCAGCTGCGAAATGGAGAGCATTTGGCAAACGTTCACACCGGCCCTGGAATGCAGAGGGTGGTGGTGGGAGCGGGCGGGCGGGCTGCAGCCAGACTGCGGGGTGTGAACCGCAGCTGCACGCCGTGGGCTGCTCGCTTAGCCGCTCTGTGCCTCGGTTTCCCTGTCTGTGTGATGGGGATAACCACAGTCCGCACCTAGGGTTGTGGTGAGCGGAAAAAGAATCTCTATGTGTCAAATGCTTAGGAATTCTTATGAAAGTGTGGCTGGTCATCTCGGAGATGTTTAATACGTGGTAGCTTAAACACACACACACACACACACAGATGCTAACCGCAAGGAAACCAAAATCAGCTCCTAAGCCCCATTTCCACCCCCATACGCTTTGTAAGTCAAGCTGGAGGGCAGCTTTGGGTTAGTCTGTCCTTCCCACCAACTGCAGGTGCGTCCATGAGGCCCAGAGAGGCGACTCGCTCACCCGAGGCCCCTCAGGAGCTGTGGCAACACTAGAACCTGGACCCAGGCTCCGAGCTCCCAACCAGGGCTCTTTCCCCCCCCCCCACCCCGCCCCCAACCTCCTCACTCATGTGCTCCCCCTGCACACCCGCCCCAGCATCCACCCTCATCCAGGCTCTTCTCTGCAGGCGCCGTCCCTCTGGTCCTGCGGCCAGGTCCCTCTCCCGCTTATCCAGGCCCCGTCTTTGCCAGGGGGTGCGGGAGAGTGAAGTGCAATGAGCATCCGGAGATCCAACAGCTGGTGTTTGAAAGCAAGGACCCTCCCTGGGACCTGGGTTCTCAGCTGCATTTCTGTGTTGAGGATGAAGTGTTGGAGGCAGGGTCAACAGGCCCACAGGGGTGACAGGGGTGCGGGTCAAGGCAGAGGAGATGGGGAGGGGGAGCCATTCTGAGTGGGGAGCAGAAGGCAGGGGCAGGGGAGGCAGGGCTGGTTCCTAGGGACCCCAAGGCGGTGGGGGGGAGGCTGGACTTAGAGAGCATTCTAGGAAAGACGCCCTCACCTGCCTGTGCACACACAGACTCCAGGGCCTCCCAGTCCCCGGTGGAGAGAGGGGCTGTATTACCCTGTCTCCCCGAAAGTAAGACATCCCCCGAAAATAAGGCCTACTTCCAGTTTTGCCTCTCGGCGTCATAGAAGGCATCCCCCTGAAAATAAGACCTCCCTGATAATAAGGCCTCTCCCCAAATAAGGCCGGAATAGAAGGCCCCCGAAGCTACCATAAGGCAGGCGTCTGACTCCTGATGTAAAGAGACCTCATGCTGCCTGAACAGCTCTGGCTGCGCTGCGGCCCATCCGTGAGCTGGTTTGTGATGACAACTACCATACCATAGGCAGGTAATACACTTCCTTTTTTTTGTTCAATAATAAATGTGTACCGTCTTCTTCTTCGTGGAAAAATAAGACATCCCCTGAAAATAAGACCTAGCGCCTCTTTGGGAGCAAACATTAATAGAAGACACTGTCTTATTTTCGGGGACACAGGGTAGTGTCCCTGAGACTTCAGAGACAGGCAGGTCGTGGCCTTCTTTGCGGAGAAAGGGCTCCGTTTCCCTCGTCTGAGCTCCTAGAAAAAACCCAGGAGGGGAGGGAAAGGGGGGGAGCCTCTTTATTAGCTCAAAAGGTCGACCCTGGCAGCCCTCCCAGTCCTCACCCCCAGGGGTGCAGCAGGGAGGAGCAGCCTCATTACCCAAACCCCAATGCCGCTCCCCCTGCATTGTCTGTCTGGGGCCCCTAAAGAGACACAGACCCGGGATCCGCAGCCCCTTGCTCACCCCTAGACTAACACAAGGCAGCCGTGAACTCCCGTCAGAAATCAGAAACGAGGGGACGTGAATGTCCCCCCAGCAACTCTGTGTGTGAGCACACACCCCAAGCTTCTCTGCTGCTGTCAGTGCCCTCCCCACCCCCACCCTCGCATTTATCCTGAGAACAACGAACAGCCTATTGTTCATTAACCCCGAGGAATTCACTCGCTGGGCCGTTCCACGGTCACCGTGACCAGTACCCGGTCTGGCCTCCGCGTTCCCCTCTCTATGTAAACAAACATCTCCCACGCGCAGGAGCGCGGCGCAGGGCGGGGTGGGGTTTTGCCCGGCTCTGACCAGCTCCGTTCCCTGATGGTGCAATAGGGCCCGAGGTCAGGCCTCCGCGCCCCGGTCCTGGCAAGAGGACCGGTGAGGAAACAGGACTTGCGTCTCCTCGCGCCCGTGTCAGAGCCTGCTGAGGGCGGACCGGTTTATGTCTGTTCTCGGTCACTAGCCGACGTGAACTTCAGCAGCTGCTGCCGGTGAGATGCCCCCTAACCTTTGCCCGGTGTTTAAAGAGAGGCCTGGGAATGCAGGTGCATTATCTCATCCTGTTTATGCAAAGGCGCTCCAGAGACTGGAGCAGGCGCTGGTCATGTGCAAAGGCCCAGGGGCAGGGAAAGGGAAGGGGAGGGGGCTGTTTCCAGGGAGTGGCTGGAGGCCTGTAGTCGTGCCAGGAGCCAGGATGTGGCATCAGCTCCTTCTCCTGCAGAAACCTGGGCTCCCTCCCTCCCGCCCTCTTGCCTGCCTGCTCCTCACACCCCCATCTCGGGGACGCCCAGCTGCCGAGGTGCTGCTGGCCACCTCCGGACGAGGGGGTGCAGGGGAAGAAAAGCCAGGAGGAGGATGGGACGCTCTGGACCCGGTGGTTCACGCAGACACCCTCCACCTTCCTCTGCGTCTTCAGAACAAGACTCGGGCCTAGACACCCCTGAATTCCCCACTCCCTGGAGGAAGGCAGAACTGGGGTTTTCGTCCCAGAACGAACCTGCTCTGCCCCAGCCTCCTTTCAGGAGCCCCACCCTCGTGCGGGCTCCCGAACCGCCAAACGTGGGGAGACCAGGGGCTGCAGAGAGCCTGTAAGCATTCCCAATGGGAGAGCCAGACAGAGTGTGGGTGACGGCAGGGCTGGGGGTGTCGCAGAAGGGACTGCAGGAATCCTGGGGGGAAGAGACCTTGAGGAAGTGGAGGGGGCCTCGCTGAGGAGGGGGCTGGGGTCCCAGTTACTGAGGGCCTGGGAGGCGCCAGGGCCGACAGGTGCAGACGCCGAGGCTTATGTGACTGAGCTGAGCTCACCCAGCTCGCGAGGAGAACAGTCTTATTCAGATGTCACCCTGCACGTCACACTCCACTAAGTATCATACCTTATTTTTCTTATTGATTTTTTACAGAGAGGAAGGGAGAGGGATAGAGAGTCAGAAACATCGATGAGAGAGAGAGACATCGATCAGCCGCCTCCTGCACACCCCCCACTGGGGACGTGCCCGCAACCAAGATACATGCCCCTGACCGGAATCGAACCCGGGACCCCTCAGTCCGTAGGCCTATGCTCCATCCACTGAGCCAAACCGGTTTCAGCCTAAGTATCATATCTTATAGAATCCTCACAACAACCCTCACTGCCCATTTTACCCATGAGGAAGTTGAGGCTCAGAGAGGTTAAGCCACTTCGCCAAAATCACACAGCTACTACATGATAAAGCGGCCACGTGATCCCGACCCGTTCTACCTGGCCTCTAAAGCTCACGCTCTTACCACTCCACTCCACAGGCCAACTACAGTGGTACCTCGAGATACGAGTTTAATTCGTTCTGTAACCTTGAGGGGTGGGAAACTGAGACACTCAAGTCGCGGTAAACTGGTGGGTCGTGCGCAGCCGGCTGATCCACGAGATTACTCCTATCTCAACTGTTGCTCGTCTTTCAAAGCAAAAATCGCTCGCTCGACGGCTCGTATCTCAAAAATCTCGTGTGTTAGGGCACTCGTATCTCGAGGTACCACTGTACATGGTTGTTTATTTGTCACCAAGTGTGTATACGGAGCCCTTACTTTGTGACGGGCACGATGCCAATGTTCTCCAGCTGTGCCAGCCAACACTTTTCACAACCTGCTGGGTGCACAGCTCGGCCCTGGGAGGAGGGAGGATCACATAACAAAGATAGAGTCTCCCCTGCCAGAGGGATGGGGCCCCACATCCGGGAAACAACCAAGACTTTGCTGGGAGCTCAGTCTCCCCTTCCCCCCAGCCGGCCCTGCCTCTTACCCAGGCCAGCAGGGCTGCAGGCCCTGGGAGGCAGGGGTCCTAGCTCTGCCACAGACACCCTGGGCATCACGGGGCGGGAGGGGTGGGGGAAGGGGTGTCACTTTCTCCCTCTGGGCCTCCAGCTGAGAAGCTGTGAAATGAGGAAGCTGGACCAGATGGGTTCATCCCTTCCGGCTTTGATGCGCGGCAGGTACCTGGCCTGGGCGGGGTCAGCGGGCAGGGCTGGCGTAGATGCCTGGAAGGGGTGCAGGCTGAGTGAGTGGGGGAGGGGCTGAGGAAGCTGCCGCACCCCCAGCTGTGGTTTCTGGTGGGGCCACGGTGGGTGGCAGCGGGGGGAGGGAAGTGTTTGTCATCCTTCCAGCAAAGGCAGTGGAACAAAAGAAACCCAGGAGCGGGCAGCGAGGCGCCAGACAGAAAGCACAGGGCACACCTTTCCCTTCACAGGCCCTGCGGCTGCTGGGGGCCGGGCTGGGGGCCGGGCTGGGGGCTGAGAACACAGGGTTCAGCACCCCCTGACACACTCTGCGGGCTTCACGGGCCTGAGACCTGCGCCGTCACACAGGCTCCTGCGCTGATTTACTGCTTGGCTGTCTCTGCCTTCAAACCTCATGTTGGAGAAAGAGGCCCCGCATTTACATTTTGCACGGGGCCTCGAAAGTTCTGCAGCCAGTCCTGCTGCTGTACACTCATAAGTACATGCACTTGCACATGCTTAAGAAGCTCACGTTTACAGACTGGAGTGCATACACTGCGCACAGACACAGAAGTGCAAATACGTGCACACACCTCCCCACATCCAGCAACATTCCCCTCATCCTGCAGGCGCTCTCCGTGGAGCATGCACACACACATGATCCAGGGGGGGCTGTGGGCGCTCACATGTAACACTCAGACACGTGAAGCTCACCTTCTGCCCTTGGCACTGTTCAATGGAGCAACAGAGCAAAGCTCTGGGGCCCTGGCTGGGAGGTGTGCATGGATGTGCCCAGGGCAGGGCTGGGAGTGTGCATGGATGTGCCCAGGGCAGGGCTGGGAGTGTGCATGGATGTGCCCAGGGCAGGGCTGGGAGTGTGCATGGATGTGCCCAGGGCAGGGCTGGGAGTGTGCATGGATGTGCCCAGGGCAGGGCTGGGAGGTGTGCGTAGAAGTGCCCAGGGCAGAGCTGGAAGGTGTGCATGGATGTGCACAGGGCAGGGCTGGGAGGCGTGCATGGATGGCATGTGCCCAGGGCAGAGCTGGGAGGTGTGCATGGATGTGCCCAGGAAAAGGCTGGGAAGTGTGCATGGATGTGCCCGGGGCAGGGCTGGGAGGTGTGCATAGATGTGCCCAGGGCAGAGCTGGGAGGCGTGCATGGATGGCATGTGCCCAGGGCAGGGCTGGGAGGTGTGCATAGATGTGCCAGGGCAGGGCTGGGAGGCGTGCATGCGGCTGCAGCCAAGCCTCTGGATTCTGTTAAACATCTTGTCTCCTTGTCAGGCCTGGCAATCTGATTCTTGGTCCAGAAATTCCAGACCCTTATTACCAGCAGATGTTCCGACGTGTTTATTTCTCTCCTCCTCCCTCCCTCCCTCCCTCCCCAGCCAGATGTGCTCATGAGAGTGGACACAGTCTATTGCCCACCTCCCCTCCAGCCCCGCTGTGTTCCCACCGCACCCCCCTCAGGCCAAGCGGGACCCCAAGGCCTGCAAACTCCTCTTCCTCAACTTTTCTCCCGCCCCCAACCCGGGGAGGGCAGTAATAGGGGTACTGAAGAGTTAATCAGGAAACAAATCAGCTCGAAGGGGGTCTGCTGTGCCCCGCGCCCAGTCCCCGTGACAGCACCCACACGGAGAAGGAACGGCCACTGAGTGGAACCACTAAGAACCTTGATTTTGCCCTGCTGTCATGGCTCAGTGGTCGAGGGTCAACCTATGAACCAAAAGGTCACAGTCCGATTGCTAATCAGAGCACAAGCCGGGGTTGCAGGCTCCATCCCCAGGGTGGAGCGTGCAGGAGGTGGATCTCATCATTGATGTTTCTGTCTCTCTCTCTGCCTCTCCCTTCCTTTCTACAATCTATCTATCTATCTATCTATCTATCTATCTATATATATATAGTTTTTTTACAGAGAGGGAGAGAGATAGAGAATTAGAAACATTGATGAAAGAGAAATATTGATCAGCTGCCTCCTGCATGCTCCCTACTGGGGATGTGCCCGCAACCAAGCTACATGCCCTTGACCGGAATCAAACCTGGGACCCTTCAGTCCACAGGCCCATGCTCTATCCACTGAGCCAACTGGTTTCAGCTATATATATATATATATATATTTAATATATTTTATTGATATTTTTACAGAGAGGAAAGGAGAAAGATAAAAAGTCAGAAACATCGATGAGAGAGAGAGAGACATCGATCAGCCGCCTCCTGCACACCCCACAGTGGAGATGTGCCCGCAAGCAAGGTACATGCCCCCGACTGGAATCGAACCTGGGACCTTTCAGTCCGCAAGCCGACACTCTATCCACTGAGCCAAACAGGTCTCGGCTATATATATTTTTTTATTTTTTATTTTTTTTAAAGAACCTTGATAGGTCGCTCAGATTCAGACACTTCCTTGATTTACTGAGACGGAGAGTGAGACACTGAAGGGAGAAAAGGCTGGGCAAGAGCTGGGGCTGTGATCTCTCTGAGACGCACCCCCTCTTTCTGACACGAGACCAGATGGGGCGCCATCCTTCCCCGCCTGCCGCTTCTCTCCAGGCGCAGCTGGGTCCCACTCCCCCGGCGGGTTGGCGGCCAGCCAGGGTGGGAGATCTGGCCACCAGGTGCCCTGGACTGGGAAGAGGGGGTGAAGCCAGGAATCAGGCACCCAATTCCCACACTGACTTCACCCTGTGCCATCTGTGTGACCTTGACCGGTGCCCTACCTCCCCTAGCCTCGGTTTCCCCGTCTGAAAACGGGCTTTCTTAGAGCTGTCGGGGGGATGGCATTAAGTAAAATGGTGGATGTGGGAGCTCCTGGTAACAGCAGAGAGACGGGAAAAGAAAAACTCTATTTTTATTGGCTCCATGAATGCTACCCAAGTGGGACATTCACACAGAACAAGGGTCTCATCTCGGTTGTGACCGGACCAAAAGGCCTAACCCCCGTCTCCCCCAGGAGAAGGAATAAGCTCCCTGACCCTCGAGAACAGAAGTCGCAGGCTGTGGCTGCAGAGCGAGGGGAGTGGCATCGCCGCACCCGTGCCACGCGGTCCCCTGCCGGTGCCCCCTGCGCCCTTTTTTCTGAGCACAGCGCCTTCCAGGAGAGGAAGCGTCAGCCGCCCAACTCAGTAGGTTCAGACCAGCTCCTGACTGGCTGGCCCAGCCCAGGGCCTGACACAGAACCGGTCTGAAAACACATCGGGGCCAGAAATGCCGGCTGGGCGAATCTGGGGTCTTCCCACACCCCTGACTCAGAGCTGAAAATCTACCCAAAAAGTCCTGCACGGAGGCGGAGGCGTGCCCGGGCTGGGGGCCCCGCCGTGGGCAGAACTGAGTCAAGGCCGTCCTTACTGGCCTGGAAGCGTCTCAGACAGTCAACCGATGACCTCGCCCCCCCGGTGCCTGCCCCCTCCCCGGGCGCAGGGTCCGGCTCTGACACGGGCTCCTCTGCAGAGAGGCTGTTTCCATAGGAAATGAAACCCCGTCTGTTGGCCCCGAGAGGCGCTCCGCAATGTCAGCATGCAGCCTCCGAACCCCGAGAGGCCACCACCAGGCTGCCCTCCCCAAAGGGCCTGCAGGGGCTGTGGACCCAGCCCCCCCTTTTCCTGCCGCTGCCCCACGGCACAGGGGTGCTCAGCAGAGGGGTGGAGCCGGCAGCGTGGAGTCTGATTGCCCTGGAGGGAGGGAGAGGTGGGGCGGGCAGGGAGAGAAGTGGGGGACTCATTTCCCGTAAGAAGTGGGAGGGAGAAGAAGAAAGGTCTGAGCCGAGCCAGCGGCCTGGGCCCCAGCGATCCGGCACCGGCACCGAGGGTTTCTGGCGGCAGGGGGAGGGGTCTGGCGGCAGGGGGAGGGGGCGGTGCTCTCAGCAGTTGGAACATCAGCCCCTATTGTCTGAGCTCCATCAGCCTCATTGTCTGAGCCAGGGCAGCCAGAGCTGGGGAGGGAGAAGGGCTGGGGAATGTGGGGGAAGGGGAGGAGAGCGAGGGGAGGGGGGCAGGAACTACTAGACA
>PVJN01024594.1:0-30964 GCA_004026805.1 Lasiurus borealis | reverse complement strand
TAATTTCTTTATAGGGATATATTTTTTAGAAAAGTTATGTTCCTTCTTGTTCAGATCATCATGAAACCATATTTACTATAGTTCCAGTAAGGTACAAAGTTGGATAAAACGTTTTCTGATAACTTATATTTATCTAACGACTTCATTATATTTTTGCACATTATGTATATTTAATCTGTGCTTATAAAGTATGCTTGGTGCTAAGTGTGCATTCAATTAATCTCTATTTTCCAAAGGAAATTAGGACTAGTGACTAAGATGATCCAACCCAAATGTAACAGAGTTGAGGCATGCTTGAATATGTAATTATAGAAAATGAATACAGAATAAAAAAGTTCATGTTCTAAAATACTGATAGATCATGAGTTAATTAATTAGTGTGTGTGTATATATATAATGTCATTACCTAATGATCCATAATATTTCTCAGAGATTTGGGAAAATATAGACCTCTTTTAATTTCAAATCTTAGAAAACTCTCAATACCTTCTAGGACAATAATTGAATAAGGCTGGGCAGGTAGAAAGTGAAATTTGACATTCACATTTAAGATTGTGGATTCTATGACTTGGCCTTTGTAGAGTGTAGGGATGACTTTCCTAACTAACTCAGTGGTTACATTAAAAGGATTTAAATGTAGGCAAGAGAAAGTTTGTGTCTGAGAGAATGAGTGGCCAAATCCAGATAGAATATTTTTGTTCTTTCTAGATTTGGTAAATAATTAGTTCCATTCTAGAATTTATCATGATTAATATCAGATGTTAAATGCAACATATGCAAATAGTCTATGTCAGATTACATATTTCTTACTATTTATTTATTTTTAGTCCATAACCATTGAAAATTATATAGCTATTGTAATCACTCTGTTTCTTTTCTTTTCTTTTTTGAAAATTTTAAGAGTTTATTTGAGCCAAACTGACACCATATCCTAGGGCGTAAGATCTCAAATGCTATGAAGAATAACAGTTCTGTAGTTTCTTTTATGCATTTGAAATTACGGGGGCAATGTAAGGAAGATTAAGTGGAAGTGGGAAAAAGCAAGGCAGGGATTGGAATACAGGAATTAACAAGATTGTGTGCTTTCTTGAAGGTGATTATTTCTTTGAGGGGTATTACTCCTTTTCCAATTTCAAAGATGTGTTAACCTAGATGCATAGTAGATAGTGTTTACCTAAAAATATTTTATTTAAGAATTCATATGCTAGGACTATCTACCATGACCTTCCCAGTTAGGAATTCAGACCTGATCATCCTGTGAGGTTACTTTTCATAGAACTTCCTTTTTGAAAATCTACAATTCTCCCTTTTGGTCATCAATCTGAAGCATAAATTGACCAATATTTTGGTCAGATAGTGTGTTGTCATAGAACTAGGAAAGCTCTATCCTGGGAAGTCTTAATCTTTTTGACTATTGAGGATTGGGGCAATACTGTAATTATTAAATCCTTTTTGAGGTCGAATTTTTTTCCATAAAGGGAAGTGGAGGAAAATGGAAGGTATTCAGTTTTTTTGGCTTTCATTGCAGAAAAAACACTGTGGATCATTTGTAGTCTGTAAATTACCACATTTTTATGTATATAAGATGCTATTTTTTCTCTAAAATCAGATTGAAAATTGAGGGGCTTCTTATACACAAAAGTCAGCTGAGGAAGAAATCATACAGGTACACAGCTGCCCTTACCTTGTCAAAAAGGCTTTCTCCAACTAAGAACTTTATTGTTACTAATATCAGCTGATGCCATAATTGGAGGTGGAGGTGGAGAGTGCACAGATACAACAGGGCCCAGAGCATTCTGAGTCCATAAAGATGTCAAAAAAATAAAAAAGGTAAATACTGGTAAGCAATTGTCTTATTCTGAAAAAGTCAAACTGAATATAATCAGCTAGGCAAAAGAGCATGGAAATAAAGCTGCAAAAAGAAAATTTGGACCTCCTCCCACTGAATATATGATAAGATAATGGAGAAAACAGGGAGAACAACTCTTTAAGGTTCCAAAAAATAAGAAAGCCTTAAGAGGAAATCCAGCAAAATGGGAAAACTTGGAAAAGAGGCTTAAGACTAAGATTATGGAGCAGCACCAGACTGGCTTATGTGTTTCAACCAAGCTTATTCAATCTCAGACAAGAATGTTTGCAAGCAAAATGAATATTGTTAATTTTGCAGGAAAGGCAAAATGGTGCTTTGATTTCATGAAGAGAGAAGGGTGGGCCACGAGAATACAAAGTCAAATCAGAAAATGCCACAAGTTTATAAGGTGATCTCACATATATAGATAACGACTCAGAATATAGTAGTGATACAATATAAGTTGAAGAAATTGACATGTCTAGATCTGATAGTAATGAAAAAGAGAGCAATGATAAAACAGAGGCTGAATAAAGTGATATCGTGCATAATGTCATAGTACTGGTATATAAACATTACTTGTGGTAATTACTAAATAAAAATGTGTCATGTTTTATATTTATAATAGTGATTTTTTTTAATTTCTTAATTTAGGGTTGGAAAAGTGGGGAGAGGGAGGAGTCTTATATATGGGGGCATCATGTAAATGAAAAATTCAGAACTGTGTTTCAACTTTTGCCTTCTGTCTCAGTTGTCTGTATTTGGCATTTAGTATTACATTTGCATAAGCAATGAAAATAGTATTAAGCAGTATCATATACATGTTCAGCAATCATAACTAATTGGACTATGTAGAGAAACCCAAAGAATGATTTATGACTAATATCATTAGCAGACAGAGAAGGACACAAATAAAATAGATTGAGTTCAATATTAATCCTAAGATATATAGGCTTTATCTATGTTTTAGGAAAGCTGTCTACTTCTCATGTCAGCAGCTTCTCATCCTTTAAGAGTCTTTGATGGTCTTTGTAAGCAGAGGCCTGTGTCTGAGACATCACATGTCTTCTTTATGGGGTATAGAGTAAAGGGAAGGACAAAATATTGAGAAGTATCTGTGAGAGAATCTGAAATGAGTTGATGGAATTAATGACAGAAATGCAAAATGATTGTGAAAAAAGAACAGTCTGTTAATCTTAATAAGCCCAGTATAAATAACAACTATGGTACCATTTCATTATTTTTCTCAAATAGCACCATTATTATTTATGATTAAAAATAACTTTTCTGTATTTATTTGGCAAAGCAGCAGGAAAAAAAATGAATTGAGACGTACATTATCAACTGAAAAAATTGCATTGTAGTGGATTGGAAGTAATTTGAAATTACACCTAATAGAAAAAAGCGGGCTCCAAATTAATGTATTTTTCTAGTAGGAAATAAATGAATCTTTTACTCGTAAGTCTTTTATTTTAAAGAGAACCTTTAGAAATGAAGGCCAATTAATTGTTAAGAACATGAAATGAATCAAAGCAGCCATAAATGGCATTCGTGATTACAAGAAAAAACATTTTCCTCTTTGAGTCTCTCTCCTTTCATGTATTGCAGACAGAGTCCAGTTGTAAGACATGGAGCCTCTTAGGTGGTTTTGTTGCTATACCTTTGACATAAGATTATCCTTCTTGTGTTTAAATCATTTACATTGCACTCTCTTCTATTTGCACTCACTTCCCAAGACTGTTTTTTTCATGCCTGCTTCCCACTGTTTATAAGTGTGGGTATGCTAAGACTTAACAAAAAAGGTACTGCTACTAGTCAATTCGTCAATTAGGGTCCTGTCTAAAGTTATCCTGTGAAGGATAATAATTTTGTAGTTTAACTATGACCCTCTTCCTTCCTGAGAATGTCATTCTGAGAAAATATTGATTGAGGTGGACCCCTGTGAAGTAATGTATGTACAATTTATAAATACTTGAGGATATTCAAGTGTAGTATCTTTTTTGATAGACAATAATAAGTGTAATAAATTAAAATGACTCATTTTAAAACATGTTTTTCAGGTGACAATGAAGTCATAATTCACAAACACGCTAATAATTATTTTTTGAGTTAGGAGATTTTAGCCCAAATTGAATAGATATCTACACATATAGTTATATGCCAATATTATTTAACTGTTCCAAAACAAAGTGTCATTGTTCATGCAGTTTCCTAAGTATGAAGTGCTATTCTTTCAGTTTACTGAAATTGAGATAATTAAAATATTTCTCTTGACTTCTTGACCACTATTAGTCATTGTAGAAAATATGTCATTTCATCCCAGCCATACCTGTTTTTAAAACTGTTGCTATTGGGTGGATTATTAAGTCTGTCTTACTTTTTGGAACCCTAAGGTGAGACTGTTAAGTGATCTCCTAGGATGCTTCAAACATTCAGTCTGTGCTACTATGCTCCTTTTAGATATGCTATGTTATTGACTTCTAAGTCTTAAACTTGCTTATACTTGACCTCAATCTCTGCTTTTTGCCTTTGCTTTTAATTTAAATATTGATTATTATGTTAGTTATATGGTTAAGTTGTGTGTTTCTTTTTTTTTTAAATCTAGGTTTATAATCTTAACAAAATGAAATATATTATACTTTCTCTTCTTCTAATCCATATTGTGTGGTAGGGTAAAAAAAGTGAATTTGGAGTTAGAAGATAGGAGTTGGAGTAAAATGTTTTATTACTACTGTATGCTCAATCTTGAATAAGGCATAATTTATTTAAGCCCTTATTAATTCCCAGTACCCTATGCATGGGGTCCCATTAAAAATGCCATTTGTCAAATGTAGTAAGGTCGGTGTGCTTTTATGATATTGTATAAGTGATTTGCATCTTATGTAAATCTGATATCAAAGGTGCTGGATCTCACAAGTGCAGCTGGTGTAGACAATGCAGTATCTGAGACCATGCAGGGCAGGAATGGAATATAGGAATGCTTCCCGTGGTAGGGGAGAGGATGGATATTCAGCAATATAATATGTAAAGCATACAAAGAGGGGTAATGAATTCAAGCTAGGTATATTCCAGTGTATATGCCTTTGAGCGAACATCTATTTGTATATCCAAGAAAGGCCACTGTGGTTGGTTGGCATTGTAATAACATTTGAAGTCACACTGGCATCAGCTTCACAGTTTGGTTATTTTCACAGGGATCAAATATCTCTAAGGAGGAACCTAGCATGAACTGCTAATAAAAGTATAAGGGGCATCTAATGAGAGAGAGGATTTCAAAGAATCAAATAGTTCAGCTGGGCTTCAGCTATATCTTCAGTTCTTTAGTAAGCCAAAGCAGAAATTCACTTGTATGGATGAGGCCAATATGATATACATGGCCTAATATTTGGCCAAGAAGCTTGCTCTTCATCTACAAGTCTAGGCCAAAGTTTCTGGATCTGAATCAAATATTAGCTTCCATATAAACTATTAAGTGGTTTCTAAGTAAGTTTGTTTTCCTCTATGTTCTCTAAACACCATGGTAAATATATAAAATGGAATTTAACATAACAGTATTTCCACTTTTTACAAGTCTATTTTTCCTTTAGATCACAGGCTCTTTAAGAGCAGGCATAAAATTGCTTTAAGCTCTATATTTGTTACTGCTTAGGACAATTCCTAGTATAGATATACAAGAAATGTTTATTGAATAAATAAATGAATGAATAAATAAACTAACAAAGCTCTGTTTCAGGACCATATATACCTCTGAATATTCTTTAATCATCCTGAAAACAAATGCCTTGGTCACAAAATTAACTAGGTCCAAGATAGAGGTGATTTAATGGCTGTGATGGATGTGGGGGTGAAACTGAGGGAGAAAGTGGTATAGTCTCCACTTTCCTAACCTTTGTTCTGAAACATTTGAACCAAAGTCTCCATCCCTACCAAGGACACAGAGTCATACACTGGAATGCCTCTGGTTTGTTCTAGTACAATACCAGGAAAACAATTTTAAGTATATATCCTATCAATGGAGCATTCATTTTGCCATAGGAAGTTGTTCTAAAATACATTTGAAAGTGAATATCCCTTTATTGGTTTCAATAAAACTTTCCAGTAAGAAATAAAGGATGTTTGAATTATTTTTCTTAGTCTCAGATTTTGCCATTGAGGACCTTTAATAAGAAAATTCTCTAGAATTTTTGGTTCACAGTGACCCTATCAGTTTTTCTAAATACTTAGAAAGCACTTTACTTAGGGAAGTGTTAGGATCTATGTTACTGTGGAGGCATTTTGGATTAATTAGGCAGTTAATGATCCTGAACTGTTCAGCAGACATCAATGCCGTAAACACAGAAATGTATTTTTCCTCAACCTTAATGTGCAACAAAGAATAACTCTTACCAGACTTTTTTAAATCCAAGTAGAACATTTGTTTTTTTTTTTGTTTTTTGCTAAGCAGAACATTTTTTTTTTGCTTAATCTTCACATCCTCCTGTTTCAGAGAGCAGAATTACCAAGTAAGCCAAAAGCAGATTATACTAAAAATGGGACTCCCAGAATTGTGAACTTATTCAGCATGGATTTTATAGGAACCTCAAGGGATTTACTCAAAATTGAACTTGAATAATTTCTAATAATGCTTTCTGGTTTTGGAAAACTGCCTCTCAAAAAACCTCATTTTTTCTTTTTATAAATGTGTATAAAGATGAGTAACTTATGTAATAGAAAAATAGAGTTAAAAGAGAATCTTAGGGATCTACATCCTTTACAAAAGCTGTTAGCTTGAGTTAAAAAAATATTTATGAAAACAATTGCTTTGGGACAAAGTATGTTCAGGCACAGGAGTCAACATTGTGTTGAGTGCTTGGTCAGCGTTTCAAGATACCCTTGGTAATAATTTGCAGTAAGGCCAATCACTTTATCTTCATGATTTTTCTCAAGCTGAACTCAGAAGCCCAGATAGAGGGAAAAGCAACTATGATATTGCCCAAGGTTGAGAAGATGTGCAGGAGAATGAAAAAACAATGGATTCCAGAACAAGAAATGTGCATTATGGAAGTAGCTATTCCTTGTCCTGTTCTAGAACATTCTTCCTCCCGACATTTCCATGATTCCTTCTCCCGTCACCTACTTCTCCCAGAGAGACTTCCACAGTGAACCCAATCTAGCAGAGTGGCACCACTACATTCTCTGACACCCTGTGCAACTTTTTTAAATTGATTTCAGAGATGAAGGGAGAGTGAGAAAGAGATAGAAACATCAATAATGAGAGACTCATGTGCCCTTGACCAGAATTGAACCTGCATCCTTCTGAGTGGAAATATTTATTTCCCTCTGAGAAATGTAGTTTCAGGCTGAGCAGGTGTTACCAGGTTCAACTCTATTGCTATGGATAGGAAGATATTTGTGGGCAGCTATCACTTTCTTCTTCTATTATTTTTAACTTTATTGTTGAGGGTATTACAGAATCTCACATTCCTCCATTTGTCCCCCTCCAAGCTGCCCCTTCCACAGGACTTCACCACAGTATTGTCTGTGTCCATTGGTTATGCATATATACATATAAGTTCTTTGGTCAATCCCTGCCCTCTCCTTTCCTCTGAGAGTCAAGGAGAAATCATATCCTCAGAGACCAAGTGCCTACAATCTATAATAATAAAAGCATAATATGCTAATTAGACCATATAGCCAAATGAAATTCCTGGATGTCATTCCAGACGTCCTTCTGGATGAAGTGCCATGGTAGGGTCCGAGGTAAAGGTGGTTTGGGTCAATCAGGGAGGAAGGTAAATAGTTAGGGGTGATTAGGCAGGCATGCGGAGTGGTTAGGGGCGGTCAGGAAGGCAGGTGAGCAGTTAGGAGCGATCAAGCAGACAGGCAAGCAGTTAGGGATGTGCAGGCAGGTAGGAAGAGTGGTTAGGGGTGATGAGGCAGACAGTCGAGTGGTCAGAGGCAATGAAGCAGGTAGGCATGCAAGTGGTTAGGAGCCAGCAGTCCTGGATTGTGAGAGGATGCAAGCTGAGCTGAGGGACCCGCCCATACATGAATTTTGTGCACTGGGCTTCTAGTTACATAATAACAAGCATCACAGCCATGATTAAAACACAGGTTTTTGTGGCTCCAAGTTTCACACTTATTTTGCAAGATTACTCTCCTCCCCACTCCTTTTCTCTCAGTTACACTTCCTCCAGACTTCCTTATTTTCTTTCTTCACCTTAACTTACTCTCATTGTCCTAAACATGAGATAGTTAGAAAATTCAAGTAAAGCATTCCAAGCCAGTTATATCCCTTTCCCCCTAGTTTGGAGGAAAGATTAACAAATGCTAAAAAGGTATATAAGGAAAACTACTTTCTAAAATCAGCAGTATATTTAGCTAGTATTTCTTGTGCATAAAGAAGAAACCATGTAATAGCAAATCACAATAATAAAGAGAAAATGGTGTCAACATTTGTTTGATAAAATAAATGAATGCACTATAACTTAAATTTTTAGAATTGTCAAGGAAAAATGTACCTCCATTAATGTAAAATACTATAGTTCCTAAACATTGATCTAATGCCTGCAAAATGATACATGTGACATATTTAGGAGTTATGGGGATATTTGTTGTTGAGAAAATTTCTAGGAGGTTCCAAAATTATTGATATGATTTGAGCATAAAATATAATTTTAGCTTAAGTATGTAGCAAGAGTATCATAGGTATTTTAAAAAAATGGGGCTGGCTAGAGAACAAAATGAGAGGGTTTCAAAGAACATTTTTTTAAAGTCCATATTGGCTAACCACTAGACTGTACAACTGAAACTAATATAAAATAATATTTAATGGAAATCGTAATTTAAATTATTTATTAATTTTAGAGAAAGAGAAGTAGGAAGAGACAGAGAATGAGAGCAAGAGTGAGAGTAAGAGAGCACATAAGGCCAAAACCGGTTTGGCTCAGTGGATAGAGCATCGGCCTGCGGACTGATAGGTCCCAGGTTCCATTCAGGTCAAGGGCATGTATCTTGGTTGTGGGCGCATCCCCAGTGGGGGGCGTGCAGGATGCGGCTGATCGATGTCTCTCTCATCGATGTTTCTGACTTTCTATCCCTCTCCCTTCCTCTCTGTAAAAAATCAATAAAATATATTAAAAAAAAGAGAGCACATAAGAGAGAGATTTGATGTCGCACTTATTTATGCATTCAATGGTTGATTCTTGTATGTGCCCTGACCAGAAATCCAACCTGCAACCTTGGAGTAGTAGGACGAAGCAGTAGCCTGTTGAGCTATATGGCCAAGGCCAAAAAAAAAAACAACAACAAACAAACAAACAAACAAAAAACACCACTACATGGTCTCACTCATTTGTGGCTAATAAAGAACATTATAAACTGATGAACAAAAAGATAGATACTGAGGCAGTAAAGCATCAGAGTGTCAAGTTACAGCAGGAAGGTTAGGAAGAGGTGGGGGAAATAAGAGATCAACCAAAGGACTTGTATGCATGCATATAAGAATAACCAATGAACACAAGACATTGGGGGGTTAGAGTATGCCTGGGAAGGGGGGGCAATGGGAAGATATGTATACATGTAATACATTAATTAAAAAATAAAATAAAAAATATATAAAAAGAAACACAAACATAGACGTTATTTGTTAGAAGGGCAAAATGAAACAAAATACTCTATTATGCTGGTAATCATAGATTTGATATAATGGTGAATATATCAGCCGACATCCAGGTCTTTATCAAAGTTAGTGTAATGTGGTTTTGCATAGGTAGGCTTGCAATTGCCTATTTGTAAGGTCTATAGCTAAGATTATGTGTAATGAAGACAAAGTTATGACTTTTAAACCAGCTTTATCTTATGCTTTGGTTTCATTTTGTAAAATCTGTGTTTGCATTTTTCATTTCTGAACTTAGTTCTATAATAACACAATGGAAGCTTCTAATTAGACCGTTTCAAATTACTATCATGGGTCTTCACAGAAAAAAATTCATCTTCAAATTCACAAATATTTATTGAGCCACCTATGTATATTTAGTGCTCTTCTCAACTGAGGGCACAAAACACTGTAGAAGAGCCCATACCTCATGGAATTTGGGGTGTGGAGGGGCATTCTATAAACACGCATGTACAAACACACACATAATATGTGATTTATGTTAGATAAGAGCTATGAAAAAATGGGCTAAAGAATGAGGGGTGTCAGGGAATGAACAGCCAGAGGGATATAAAATTTACATAGCATGCTCAGAACTGTTTGCTGCAAAGGTGATTTTGGGGTAAGATTAATTTACTTAGCTAATAGGAATTGAAAGGGAAAAATAAGTTATTGGCCATTTAGTTGACAACGAGTGTTTTGCAAAAGTATTCTTCACATGGTATTTCAAGCAATATTTATCATTGCACAATAGTATAAGGGCCATTGCACTCATTGTTAAGCTGAGGAATCTGATAGTAAGAGACACTAATTTCTACAGGATCATACACTTTTTAATTGAGTCAGGGTCTGATTTTAGAAACCGTGTTCTTTTCATTGCACTGAGTTCTCTCTGTGAGAACAGATAGGAATTGGAACCTTGAAGGTGAAAGGAGACAAGAGCATAGTACTAATAGAGATGATAATTGTCCTCCAGGTCAGACTCAGAAAGTTCTAGAGAGTAAAGGGTTGGGGCTTATAATAGTTACTTCTGGCTGCTACAACAAATTAACCACAAGTGAGCTTTTAAAGCATCAGAACTTATTCTTTCACAGTTATAGTGGCCAACAGTCTGAAATCAGTATCACTGGACTGAATTAAGGATGTCTCAGGGCCACCCTCCCAATAGGGGCTCCTTGGGAAAATCCGTTTCCTTTCCTCTTCCAGCCTCCAGTGGCTGCTGGCATACCTTAACTTGTGGCTACCCTGCTTCATCCTCTACCTCTCTCTTCACATGTATGTATGACATTTCCCTCTGCCTTTTACTTATTAGGATATACACAATTGCACTCAGGGCCCACCTGGATAAACCAGAATAATCTTCTCAGCTCAAGATCCTTAATTTATATCGGTAAGGACCTCCCACTTATATAAGGTAACATTTAAACTTTCTAGAGGTAAGGATGTGGTTATCCTTTAGAGGATCATTTTAGAAGGGGTTAAATTAAATATCATGTAGAGTAAAAGACAAAGCATATATTTGAAGAGCTTAAACCACTAGGCATTGGATTCAAATTGAGAAAGAAACTGAGAGAGGATAATGAAAACTGTTGGCTTTGCAATGCATTTTGGAATTATCACTCACCATTAATTCCATTATTCAGTATGTATTTGGTTCATCTCTGTGCTAGAAATAAGGAAAACATGATAGAGCAATGAAAGGCATGTTCCCTGATCCTATGGAGCTTAAAATCTAGTGGTAGAAACAGGCCACAAGCACAATTTTTAAAAATCACACTAATATGTGATTAGAAAGTGTGATAGATTGCCTTACAGACATGAAGGTAAATACAGAATGCCATTGGAACTGACAAAAGTGAGAGAAAGTGGTATAAAAAGTGATAACAATGTTGCATATTGATACATATCCTATATTAAAGATATTAGTTAGTCCATTATTTCTTCATTTCCCCAAGGTTTTTGTTTTTTAATTCTCATTAGAGTACAAATCTGTTCTGCATGCATTGTGTTCCTTGAGATTTCTTTGCCTGACATCCCTGAGAATGTGCCATTTGAACTGAGATCTAATGAATGTGTAATATCAACCAACCAAAATGTGGAAGGAACCAGAGAAGATAATTCTGGATAGACATGAGAACTCTAGGTTATGATGAATAGAACAGTGAGGGGATAGAAGGTCTATGCAGCTCATATGTAGAAAAGAGAAGAGGGGATGGGTACAAGATGTACTTGGAGAAGTAGGCAGAAGCCACATGCTGAGGGCTCTCGTGGCCATGTTCGGATGATGCTTCTTATTATATAAGCATTGGGAAGTGAGAGAAGGGAATTTTGGGGTCTCTTTATGTGTCTTGTTCTATTTGGGTTTTTAAACTTTACAATAAAACACACTTTTTGTTATTCAATTTGACAAGTGCATAGAAGCATATTAAGCGACATGCACAATCAAGGTACAGATCAATTTTAACAGCCCTTCTGCACACCACATTTCTTTGTGTTACCTGTTTGTACTCAACTCCAACCCCTGGCCAATATTGCTTAAACAGAGAAGTCTTCAGCTGTGTAAAATCTTAAGTTGAAGGAACAAGACTAAAATTCAAGTGAGAAAAGTGTTGGCTTACCTCCATGGTAGCATAAAAAGTGGTCAGGGCATATATTCAATAGATATTTAGAAGCCAAAATCAAAAGAACTTAGTGACATTAAATATTTTAATTTAGTGAAAGAGAAGGTAACACTCAGGTGAATCTCAGGTCTCTGGGTTGGGCAGCTAGAAAACTAGTGGTCTCTTCAAAATATAGGAATAACAATTTTTGGGATTAAGAATAGACAGGGAGTAAATTCAGTTTATGGGACCAATGAGTCATGCAAGACATTCATGAGTCTGTTTGTATGATTTTCAGGTCTCAAGCTCATTAGAAAAACTTTAAATAAAGATTTGTATTTGAGAAGTGGGAGATTTTAGAAGTCTTAGTCCTTTTCTTTTTTCACTATATAACAAGTTTGTTGTTGTTATAACAATGTATTATTCTGTGATTTTATTTTTCCCGTTAAAATGGGTTTTGAAAAAATAAGTTTCTATGTCGGTACACAAATATCTACCTCGTTTGTTAACAGCTAATTCATATGTCCCATAATTTGTTTATGGCAACATTTATGTAACTGTTTTCTTATTGGTAGACATTAATTCCTTCTCTAATGTTCACTCTTACCATCAATACTACAACATACAGCCTTCTGTTCACCTATTAATGCTCATAAATATAGTTATTTTCCCTATGTTGTGCACTTTTAGGATGTTACTATATTGCTTTTATAATAAAAAATATTTTAAACCAACTAAAGTAAGAATAAGAGGAACATTACCTTGCTCTCCAAATCCAATAATTTTACATTATAGTTCATCCCTTAAAACACAACATACAAGTGAGTATCAGAACATCTCTGTGAATAATTAAACTCCCCAAAAACCCACACAAACAAAACAGTAATCATTTTCCTCAGAAGGCTGTAGAAAGTACAATTATATACCTGTAGTTTAATCAAATGCATAGATGCCACAACAGTAATTATCCATTGGAATGACTGTATAGATGGTAAAGACAATGAATATCAATCTTCATTTTCTCTGAAGCTTTTAACAATATAAATGAAATATATATTAATGATCCCTTCCTCTTTACCTGCCTATCAAAGCAGGGCAGCAGGACCCTGGCTAAATGTTACTCTAGTTCTGATTTGTCCCTCTTTACTTCCTTCACCATCACACTCGCCACTCTCAAACACATGACAGTTGACATCCATTTGGTTTGTAGTCAGTTCTGAGATGATTTATTTATTGTTGATGTTAATGGGCCATAGAAGTCTGTTGCTAGCAGATGTGTAAAAATAACTATTCTAGGCTAGAGGGTGCTATCTCCTATGAGTATGCACCTGGGCACTGTAAACCACCAGAAAATGGCATTCTTGCATAAGATTGTATTATATGGATCATACATTGGCTAATAATGCATACCATGAATTTTATAGCTATGATCTTGAATGAAGAAATAAAAGTAGTTTTTTTTTTTTACAATATGCTCTTTGGGTCATATGGACAAATTCTATAATCTACCGAAGCTATAGCAGATTACATAGGCTGCATGTGGAACTTGCTTTTTCTTGAAGTTCATACTGTATATTTCCATATATTATCTTAAAGGCCCATTGCCTGAAATCTGTGCATGGGTTGGGTCCCTAGTGGCTACCTGCTGCTGGCTGGGGCCTTCCTTCATTCTGCTCTGCACCTTGGTGGTCCATGCATGTCATAGCAAGCAATGGAACTCCCAGGCTCCCAGTGGATCTCCCAAGGGGATACTTTACATATTAGGTATATGTACACACACACACACACACACACACACACACACACACACACATACACATGCTTCCCAATGCTTATATTTTCAATGGAGAATGATTATTTAAAGAAATATTCTCTTCTAAAAGATAGATATTCATAAAATGAGTAACATTTCTCAACCATATACTTTGTGAATCTACATGTTCATATAATGCAATTGGATATCTTCTTCTAAACCAAAAGCAAACAATAGTGACAACAAAACATGTCAACACACTGTTGGTTTCTCTTATAGGACCTATACTAAATTTAAGATAAATTGGTCATTTTAACCTATAAACTTTGCATCTTTCTCTCAATATTGAAATTACTTTTTTCAGTGTGTAAAAAGCAATGCCAATCTTATTATTGTTTTGTGCCTTTTATTTATTTAGTATTCATCTGTAATGAGAAACACATATTGAATTGGTAAGCAGACCATTGGAGGCAACCTTTGCAATACTATCTATAATAATAAAAGTGTAATATGCTAATTAGACCAGACTTCTTCCAGATAACTTTCTGGATGAAGCTGGGCTCCAGGGAAGCCCAGGTCCTGGGTGCCTGCTGGTGTCTGGAGGGAAGCTTGGGTCCCAGGTGCCAGAGGGAAGCTGATGCCAGCAGCTGGGGAAAGGAAGGCCTACTTTTGCATTAATTTTGTACATTGGGCTTCTAGTACTAATATAAAAATGGATTTATAATCCTCATTCCAAAGGTTGAGTAATGATTGGTCTATAACATTTTGACCTGCTGTTCACATTCCAGCAGATCATGGCTCAGATATCCTATGGAGTTTTAGTAGATTAGATAATGTACTTCATCCCTAGAGGGAGCTAATGCCATAAGTCAGTTATATGACCCTAGAAATTGTCATCTTATGTTATTCTTCTATTTGATTCATTCCCTATTTTGTCTTTAGAAGAGGAAGGTAAAGAAAAATGGGTGTTTAGTCCAAAGTGATCTCTGGCACAAGGGAGTCATAAAACCTTTGTGATGTAGGTTTTTATATATTTTTAATAATAGTTTGCTATGTTGTAACTACTGCTTTGCAGGGAGTGGGGAAGGCAACAGAGAACAAGTAAAAGAGTGAGAAGCAAGTTATATTGGGTAAGTGGGGACTTGAGACATGATTTTAGGCTATTAAGTCCTATAGAGAAATAACATTGGAAATTCTTATTATGTAACATAAAACAGGATTCCAATGGGTGCAATGTTTTGTCATCTCAACTGTTTTTCAAAAGTCCCAAATTATAGGCATAGGAAGAAAACAAAAAAACAGCTGGAAATAATAGACACAAATGTTAACAGTTATATATTTTGGCAGATTATATGTATATATATATATATATATATATATATATATATATATATATATATATATATATATATATATATATATATATAATCAATTTAGTGATAGGGGTTGTGACTTCATTGGTGATTCATCAGTCTTATTAGGATTCAGGGTAAAAAATAAGGAAGTGAGCAACAATTAAAGCACTATCTTTTTTCAGAACACATTGCAATCTTTCCGTCAGGTCCTGCATTTCCATCCTTAGCATCACTATTGTCCCCCTCAGCCAGTAATCTATCCTAAAACTTCCAAGATCTCCTTTTACAAAAACCTTTTAATCTTTCCATCCTTAGGAACATAGAGATCCTTCTAAAATATCTACTCAGGGTTAAGACTTATCACAGATCATATGATAAGCTGCTATTAATGGATGGTATGGTAGTACCCATTTATATGTGGGGAATTTAAGATATTATAAGAAATCTCTGAGGAAATATTTTGTAGTAAATGAAGAATTTAGATCTAAATTTAAATTCCCAGAGATCTGGACCTAAATCCTACTTCTATCACTTCATAGTTGTAAAATTTTGGATGAGTTGCTGGTCTGTCTTTTCTCAGCCTGTTTTATCATAATTACAATGTGGAAATCAATATTTAACTGTTTAATATGAGGATTAGTAAATTAGTGTATGTGAATTGTATTGACTTTACCTGTTATCCCACCACAAACAGATGAGATAGATATCATAATAGCAATGGTAGAGCTAGTGCATCATTCCAACCCATCCCTAGCTTATCTGTCTCATGGACTATTGAAAACCCAAAGGCCTATTCCCATCTCCAATTCAGGTTACATTAAATGAATTTATTTAATCTCTATAGAACATTTACCGTATACTAAGTCATATTCATTTATTTTATTTATTTTTTCACTTACTTTTTTATAATTTATATTTGGCCTGGTGACTGGCCAGTATATGGAAGTCAATGTTTGTTTCATTTTATTTATTTATTTTTTTAAGTTCTATTAGCTCTTTTATTTTATTATCTTTGGTTATCTAGAGAGATAATTTCATTATCTGTAAATAATAACTTTGTCTCTCCCTCCTATTAATACCATATCTCTTCTCTTTCTTGTCTGTTGCACTGTTTAGAACTTTCCTTTTTTTATATTAAATCTTTATTATTATTATTTTTTCTCTTTTTTCCCCTCCATAGCACCCAAGTACAGATTCCTTAAGGCTATACATCCTTCAAAAACCACTCTATGTTGTTCAAATTGCCACCTCTATGAATTCTTGTTTCCTCCACAAGTGTGCCTCATTGACTCTGTGGAAAAGATGTTGTGAAGTAAGGGTTTCATTCCAAATTAGCGACCATTGAAAAGGTCGAAGTCTAAAAATAATGAGAAAAGTGCAGTGAAGGCCTGGGGTGAGGGATGGGGACAGGCTAAAAGGGGGATCAATGGGGAGGAAGGGGGACATCTGCAGTACTTTCAACAATAAACATAAATTAAAAGAAATAATAATCTATATGTATAAAGAAGTAATATTCTAATTGGTCCTAACAGTGTCCCAGTAATGACCGTCCAATAGGTTATGTGCTCACAGGACCTGGTGAATGGGAACAGAGGTGGGGACTTATGCCACTGGGACATATGCTGCTGCTGGGGGCGGTTCCACCAGTGGAGGCATGCACAGGCCCGCTGTGCCGCCTGGCCCAGAGCAGGGTATCAGGACAGGGGCAGCTCCCCTTCCCACACTGGCAATAGTGGGCACATGTCTGTGCCCAAAACAGGGGACATCAGGACTGAGGCAGTGCCTCAGCAGAGAGCTCTCAGTACTCCTATACTGGGGTCTGAAGGCATGGAGAGGAAAGGAGAGTAGATGGACAGTGAGGGGTTTTAGGACAGGAGGGAAGAGCAGATAGGCAGTTAGGGGGATCAGGCCAGGGAGGGGAGAATAGATAGCAAGTTAGGGGAATCAGACAAGGAGGGGAGAGCAGTTAGGAGCATCAGGCTGGCAGGGGACAGCAATTAGGCAGTTAGTGGGATCAGTCCAGGAGGGGAGAGCAGTTAGCACCATCAGGCCAGCAGGCAGGTGAGCGCTTAGGAGCCAGTGGTTCTGGATTGCAAGAGAGATCCCAGATTGGAGAGTGCAAGCCAGGCTGAGGGATCCGCACCCCCACCCCCCCCACCACATCCATATGTGCACAAATTGTATGCACCAGGCTCCTAGTGATGATGATGATGATAATAATAATAATAATAATAATAATAATAATAATAATGTGAATCTTTAGTAAATATACTCCCCGAGTTTTCTATAACTTATAAATTACAAAGAAATCAGGGGTGAAGGCACACGTAGGGGAGTAGATAAGTATTGGTTTTTATTTTAAATTGCATTTTGCTGAGGATCAGAGGATTTCTTATAATATCTATTTCACCTTCAAAATGGCATAGTGAGTTCTCAGTAAAGGTTACTCGTGAATCTGAAGATTTGCCTTTCTGATTCAGAGTTTACTGGCATTTGCTAAATGTTTGGCTTTGTATTCGTCTTTGTCTTTGATCATGATAAAAGTACAGCTTTGTCTCCTTTATTAGATAGTATTTGTGCTGATTTAAGGTTGAATCATTTGACATTGGCTCCTACAATAGCTGAAATCTTTTGAAATTTTTTGCCAACTACAACCTGTTTTCATCATGTTGTGTTTCTACCTGTCCTCCCCGCAGCTGGGTAGAGTTGTTTAAGGCCATACATTAGATATTGGTGAGTAGCCTCCTTGCTTTTTTCCAAACAGTCCCTTTCCAGGTAGCTTAAGATGTTCTATCTGTGAGAGTACCCCTGAAATGTTATTTGCTCCCCACATCCCCAATTCTTGGCTCTCTTTCTCTAATGACCACATTTGGGAAACACGGGTTATAAGTGGAGCAGCTCCCCAGTTATGAACACTAAAATATTCCTTTCTAGGTTCTCGTGGAAAAGGTCAAGAAATTAATTTTAGATGAATATCTTCACCTTCTTAGCCAGTTGCTGTATTAATGATCTCATGACTGATTGCTCCTTAAACTGGCCCCAGCATAGGTCAGAGTGAAGTGAGAATATGCTCTATTTAATGAGGCACGGATTAAAGCCCCTAATATTTTATCACTGGCATATAAATGGAAAGTCATTGAGGAATAGAAAATTCTAAAAAAATATTGTGGTATATACTGGGCTTTGGGTTCTGCTGAGAGCCTAAATATTTTTACTTTTAGCTTGAGGCTTTTTTTTAACCCATTGTAAGAAGCTAACATTACATTGATTTTTAGATTTTTAAATTTTTTATCCAAAATACTTACTAGTTGAAAGAATTGAATGATTACCTGTGTACTTGCCACTCAAATTAATTACCACTAATGTTGCTTATCCAAATAGACTCCACCACATACTTACAAACACCTCTTAATAATGGCAAATTCATACATAACCACAATACCATTATCCCATCTCAGAAAATAGCGAATCTTTATAACATCTGTATTCATGTTTTCAATTGTTCCATCAATATTTTTTTATATTTTTTTCAACTAATATCCAAGCAATTTTCCTGTATTCTATTTATTTTGTATTTTTTAGTATAGGAAAGGTTTCAAACTTTTTTCCTCTTTAGGATATTTTTTTGTGACATGTAACACATTATTAACTTGTCTGTTTCCTAGTAATATTTTTTAACTTAATTAATTATCTTCTATATTTTCTATAAACTGGATGCTCCATCTCCAAGCTTAAGTATATTTATATAAAACTTTATTTGGCAAGAATTGCAGAGATGATGCGAGTTACTTCATATTACACCCAACTAAGGGGTACTTAATGTCGGATTAAACCACTTTCAATGGAACAAGATTGTTTATTTTCCATCTCCATTACTCTTAGTTCTCTCCATTACACTGGAACATTTCTCCCTTCAATTTTAGCAAAGCAAACTTGGAAATGATGCTTTAGAATTACGTGCATATGCTGTTTCCATAGATCACTGACCTATTGATTTTTATACCCAATGATGTTTCTGGATCTCTGAATTGATTATTACATTCACAGTTGATGAATGGCAACTTTCTAGCAATATCATTCCTTCTACATTTATTTTCTGGCATTCTTCTGTAATTTTATTTTTCCCTCAAAATGTAGGATTATACTCCTTTTTTTCCTAAAAAGAAAAGATAACCATTTGATATATTTTTTTTGTTTTTCAAATATCAATTTTCAGAGTATAAAATTGATCTAAAAGTCACCACTGATTATAGTGTGAATATATATTTCATGTTCTGTCTCTTTATCTCTAGTATAAAAATGGGTGCATTTTTATTTATTCAGTGTCATATTATAACTTAGGCATACAGTGGTACCTCGAGATATGAGTTTAATTCGTTCCGTAACCTTGAGGCGTGGGAAACTATGAGAAGCGTGAGTCTCGGTAAACTGGTGGGTCCTGTGCAGCAGGCCAAATCGCGCAATTACTCCTATCTCAAATGTTGCTCGTATTTTAAAGCAAAAATCGCTTGTTCGAGCATGTTAGGGCACTTGTATCTCGAGGTACCACTATATTGTTTTTTTCTGGTACCCAAATTGACTAAAATTTAGATAGTAAAAACCTCTTCAAACTGACTCCTATGGCTTTTCCATTTGTCCCTGTTGATCTCTAAAAACACTCTTGCTATTCAGCCCATGATTCTGGCCTTATTTTTGCAGTTTCTATGACCCAGATCAGGAATCAGTCATTTTTCCAAAGAACTCTAGTTCCTTTTATTGAGGAATTATATTTAGAAACCAAGATCTGAATTTTAGGTATGCTTATTACACCTGAAAGCCATTGCTTCCAGACTTCAAAACTTTTAATGAACAAAACTACTATCTATTTAAAAAAAAAAGGGTAATATGGTAACTAGACCAGCTGTCATTCTGGATATCCTTCCTGACTAAGCCAGGCTGGAGGGAAGCCAGCCCAGGTCCTGGGTTTGTGAGTGAAGCCAGTGCCAGCAACCAGGGGAAGGAAGGCCTACTCTTGAACAAATTTTTATGCATCAGGTCTCTAGTTATATATAAATTCATGAATTAATATCAACATTTCATATATTTGCCAAATATTTTTAATATTTGCTTTCACTATTATCATATTAATCCTTTAATAAGCTAAATTTAAACCTATATTATTACAATAGACCCCACATTATTTATTTTATGCTCAGAATAGAATGATCTGAGAAATGTATCTGTTTGTGTTTCTATCTGCTGTTCTTCAATCAAGATCTATTCTCATCCAGACATTTGCAATCTTTAAAATACCAATGATTCTAAGTAAAAATAAGTTATTAAAGTTGATTTTTATATTCATAAATTTAAGTAACATTTTTATTAACTTTCTTGTTTTGTTTAAATAAAACTGGTAATCTTAATGTTGAGGAGTTTCAATGGATGTCCTATGCAATATCCCTATTCATAGGAACTACCACCAGTATTCATTTCCTGGGCATTAGGGTGTGACCTCTGAATTTTTCTTAATTTAGCTCTCTAGGCAGTCACCACCTATTGGCATGCTAACTCAAGCCGATGTACTGCCTCTAACCTCCTTTGTTGGAATTTTGCCTAAGACAAAAGATCACAGTTCATCTTAGTGATTGGTGAGGCACATTAGGCTTACATTTTGTAATTATGATCATTGTGAAATGTGGCCACATCTGAAAGGGGTTAGGAGCAGGAGTTGAATGTATTTAGGGAATCTTTAAGCCATTATGAAGATTAGGAAGCCTACATGCAATTTGAAAAAGCTTAGCTACCAACACTGAAATGGATATGAATTATATCAAAATCTTTGTTTTTTTGTATTTAGTAAACATAGATATTTTTAAGAGAATGAGGCCTGACAATAATTTATAGTGAATCAGTATTGAGCTTAATGAATGTATAGAGAAATTCATGTCCTTAAATATCTATAAGGAAAGATTGCTCATTTATTAAGATTTGTGTAAAAATAGTAACTTAAGTTATTTGGATCTGTGCAATGAATTGGCTTTCCTTAGATGTTATTTTCAGTGTCTTCATTGTTTTGAGTATTGGCTAAGAGAATGGATGTTCTTTTTGAAGATGAGATTTAGTTATATTTCTAATGTACAGACTCTTCCCTATATGCTTAGGTTGCATCCCAAATTCCCATCATATACTTCTTAATGTGAATGAAAACAAGTGTTGCGTCCTTGCAATGGTGCCATTGGCTCACTGTCATATAGTATCACTGTTGCCAACATAATCCTTAGGGAACATCATCATTGAAAACAAGTCAGTGATTGGTATGAAGAGAACAACTACATCAAAATTCAAAACAGAGACCCTGAACTTGACCCACCCCTCTGAGTGAAGAAAAGATGCTGGGCTATCCCACTGTTCAATTCCAGGGGAGGTACCATTCAATTGGAACATTTCCAGACATAGAAGAGAAGAGCATAAAACTATTCCCATTTATGCTTTGCCTGAAATTTTTTTTAAAAAATTGCATATCTAGTTTTAGTAGAATGATCTAGGAAATAGTTCCAGTGTTCATTTTCATAATGTAAACTGTGGGGAAATATATAGTAGAATAACATTTTTTAAAAAATATGCTTACATACTTTTTGTTGTGTTTAATAAAAGAAAAAGTTTCTACTAAATAGAAGTTTATGACCAGATAGACCTATTTTTTGTTTATTGAGGATTTGTCATGCATGATATAGGGAGCAGGAACATGTTATTCAAATGATGGGATGCTGGGAGAGTGGGAATATTGGGCAAAGAAACAGTAGCACAGGACTGAAAATGCTAGTCTGGAAATACAGAAATGCAGGCTGAGCTCTAGTTTCTTCACTATAATCCCAGGTATAATAAATAGGAATTCTGTTATTCTAAGTTAGTCTAGAAGTCCATATTTAACCACTCAGGTAGGACAAGAACATCTACAAAAATATGTGCTAATCTTTTCAGATGTATGGATGGTATTTGAAAGAGATAGGGAAGTAGAGAAGGAGGAGAGGAGGAGAGACAGAGTGAAAAAAGGAGCAGCCCAAGGGGGAGGGGAGGGAAGGGAGAAAGCACAAATAAATAAACTTTAACTACAGAGCCATATAGTTATACCATTATATAGAATGTTTAAATAAAGCACAGAAATATTTGTCATTCATGAGAAATTTGCAAACCATACATAATGAGGAATCTTTATATATAAAAGGCTAATATGCTAATTGTCCAACCATCCAACTGGTCGCTATAACACACATTGACCACAAGGGGGCAGTTGCTTAACACAGGAACTGCTGAGCTTCAATGGTTTGGCAGGGGTGGTTCTCAGATGGTACACCCAGAAACTAGAGAGGAAAGAGCCCAGTTCCTTGTGGGGCTATGTGAATCAACCTTTGGCCATGGGTTATGTTGTTGCTGGGATACTGTTGGCCCCAACTGCACACTTGCATTTGCATTCCACACCCTGTATGACAGCAACTTTGTAGAGTTCCTCTCACACTCTGGGACACCTCAGGGAATGTCTGAATGCTGTTTTTGCCCTGATCCCCACAGACCACGCCAAAAGACTCCACCTTCCAGAAAGAACCAGCTCACTCTGCAGATGCTGGAGAGGGACTGTGGCTCCAGAGCATGTCTGGCCTTTCTTGCCCAGTCCTGTCCCACCAGCAACCTTCTAGTTAATTTTCTTTCAATGTGCACAAATCTGTGCACCAGGCCACTAGTATATAATAATATGATTAAAAGTAGAAAAGGTGAACAATATCAAATAAGTTATTCAAATGCACATAGATGAAATATGGCCTAACCAGGTTAATAATGAGCTACTTTAGTGAGGAGATGCCTAATGAACAAATAAGGGATATAGAAAAGCATCTGAAATGAGAGGAAGAAAAATTAAGACAGATACTGTCCTTGTAATCCTCCAATTTGTAAATTCAGCTCATAGCACAAATTAATTTGGAAGGCAGTTTGAAACTTGGAATATATTTTTCCAATAGAAATAATGTTCTACATTATGTTTCCAGACCTTCTCACAAAATTATTTTTATATAATATGAATCAGAAGCATAGTACAAACAGTATTCTCTTACTCTTTCAACAGTTTGACTGATTTCCTATCACATGTAAGATTATGTCTGATAAACTTAGTTGGCTGAAGAGATTCCAGAACACAAAAGACTTGTTTCCTTATGCATTGACGATAATTCTCTTCTCCAGTTTCATGAGTCAGGCAACCTAGGTTCTCTCCTTTGCCTCCTGTTTCCTTTATAAAGAAATATAAATCCTACACAGATAGAACTCAATGTTCATAAGTCCATTTGAACATCTTGTTCTGTATACAATCATTGTTTTCAAGTCCTCCTGACAACTCTTACATATTATATTTTGCTGATATGGATAAAAAGAGTATTATGAAAAAAATTACTCTAAAATAGATGTGTACAAACATTCCTGAATATAGAAATGGTATTAAACTTTAGGACAAATAAGTTTGGGAGAGGTAGAAGTAGGGAAGGGAAAAAAGAGAATTTTTGGAACAGAGTGCTTGAGAAAGACCTGAGAAAATTCTTGGAAGGAGAAAGCGGTCAGAAAGGAGGCTGGTGGTGCCCAGGCTTATGTGCTAAGTGGTTAGAGTACTGGCGTGTGTGTGTGTGTGTGTGTGTGTGTGTGTGTGTTTGTGTGTGTGTGTGTGTGAGAGAGAGAGAGAGAGAGAGAGAGAGAGAGAGAGAGAGAGAGAGAGAGAGACATTGATGTTTCTCTCTTCTCTCTTTTTCCCTCTAGTTCTCTCTTCCCTTCCTTCCATTCTCTCTAAAAATCAATGGGAAAAAAATTCTCTGGTAAGAATTAACAAAATAATAAAAATAAAAGTAAAAATAAAAAAGAGGCAGGTAGCAAACCCAGGCAGAGATCAGCAGAGAATGAGTCGGATCTGGGTCTCCAGCCAAAGAATTAAACTCTTATTTTGTTGCTGGATAGTGAAAATTCTGTCTCCTGCTGCAACCTGAATATTTGATCTTTGTTCTAGTTAGCTATAGTCTCAAGATTAGCTCATTTCCTTATCTTGTCCGATCTGATAAGTCTTCAAGTCAATATTTTTAATAGCAATCAAAATAATTAAACTTTTGGATTTGTTTTTTTTTTATTTTTTGAATTGGTAATATAGTTTATGCAACTGATTTTGTTCATCTTAGTATTCAGAATCTACTGAGGAACTTTGACCTAGCCAATTCTATCTAGTTGCCAAGAATGACCAACTCTGCAAAAGATTCCTGTGCCTTGATGCCTTGGTGATATCTAGCATCTAGAAGAGTTCACAAATCTGGAGAAGGTGCTGCAACATAAATTAATAAAGATATTAGAAATATAATATAAATTTATAATACATGGGGGAGCCAGAGGAATTTTGCTATAGGAATCAAGTTCTATCTCCAGACCCCTCTCTCTTTATTAACACAAATTGTCCTAACTCAAGGCAGATATACATATCAAAGGTTAAGGCTTGGTAAACAGTAGGCATTGTTAATTTTGGGGGAACTGCTTTCAGCTATTCAGGTGTTAGATCAGCAGGAGGCAATAACATATAGATTAAAATGCCCTCAGCTGTCCCATAGCAGGTAGTAATATATGCAAATCTGTAGGTGTGGGGAAATGCCCTCAGCCATTCCAACAGGCAATAATATGAATCTTTCAGCCCTTGTTGAAAGGTCAAGGTTCACCAACCTTTTAATGAACTTCTTGCATTAATGACCTGCTGGAATTAGCCTCCAGCACCTTGACTTCTGAATCCTCTTTCTTTTCTGCAATTTTATTTTTCTGCCTTAAATCTTTATCTGGATCACCTCATAACTAAATTCTATTTATTTATTGTCATTTAAGTTTCAACTCAAATACCACCTTTTCAAAGAGGCTTTTGCTAGTCAACTAATCAAAATTAACGCAGCGCTTTTTATTCTATCATTCTTATTGTTTTCTTTTTTAAAAAAATATATTTTATTGATTTTTTTTTTACAGAGAGGAAGGGAGAGGGATACAGAGTTAGAAACATTGATGACAGACAAACATTGATCAGCTGCCTCCTGCACACCCCCTATTAGGGATGTGTCCACAACCAAGGTACATTGCCCATGATTGGAATTGAACCTGGGACTCTTCAATCTGCAGTCTGATGCTTTATCCACTGAGCCAAACCAATTAGGGCTGTCTTCTTCTTACAGAAGGTATCACCATCTGATCTTATTTTGTAGTCTGACTTTTCCTCCATATCCTCCATAATCTTACTCATTGGTGAATCCTCATCAACTAGAAAAATGCTGACATCCAGTAGATTCTCAATAGATAATTGAAAGAATGCCCATGTTTCTGTACCTTTCCCCCCAAATCTATGTAATTGTTTTCCCTGGGCTATCTGAGAGAATATCTCCCGATATTCCCATCTATTTTTCCTAAATGTTTCCCCAGCCTGCACTGTTTCCTTGATCCAAAAAAACAACAACATGTGACATCTTTTTTTTTGCGTGTGTGTGTGTGGGGGGGGGAAGGGGGGCAGGAGCGGGGGAGGGGAGACAGAAGGAGACTTGAAATCTGTTTTGTCCAGTCATTGACAGTTAGTAATTAACATATGTTTCATAACATTAAAAAGGTAATTAACTCAGGATTAATAAAATTTAAAGGGCCCCTATTATCACAGAGTATATCAGTAAGGGTATAGTTGCAGATTGACCCATTTAGAACCCTCTGAGAGATTGTGGAATAGGGACAAGATTCTGATACAATATGTGAAGTACAGAAGTACTGGTACTATCATGGAGAGAAAATGATATGGGAATTTATGTTTAACTCTTAGGATGAAACAACGATTTAGCTGGGATTCTTCTTTCTATCTTTACAAGTTTCAGGACAAAGTATGCTTGTCTGAATATTTGTGTATAACACTATGCCTTAGCTTACTTTTACGCCCTACCAATTTTGACTGTTCATTGGAAGGGATAGAGAGTGCTTCTCCTCCCCTTTTGGAATCAAACTTAAAAAGTACTTGCTTACTTTCTCTATGTTAAATCAATATGGTGGAAAATAAAATAAAATAAAAATTAAAAGTCTTTATTACTCTTTTAACATTATTTAATTGGCATATAAACAACCAAACATGGGCAGGTGTACCAATATTTGGAGAGTAATAAACTAGTTTAATTTACACAAAAATGATATATATGTATGTATATATACATATCATATATATGTATATATATATATATTAAAGTTTATATCATATGTCAAAAAATCCCCACTATGTATCCCAACCTTTTTTACTTAAATAGCATTTGGTACTTAAGTGGATAATAATATGAAGAATTAATTGTATGTCATACTTTTTTAAAAGCAGGTTGATTTCAAGGTAGAATATGAGGTACCAAACAGGATAGGGGAGACACAAAAGATCTGGAAATTTTTCAATCATTTTAAAGTTTGTAGTGCAATGTCTTCTCTGTGAAAGTCTTTATCTTTTGTTTTGCCCTGGTTGCTTGTGTTTAGAGGAGGAATTGAGAGGTGAGTATGTTTAGCATGAGATGAAAGAGTGTCTTAACTAAGGAAAAAGAAGGGAAGAGGATTCTGTGGTTAGAAGATGTGGTATGAGAAATGTGAGACACTTCCTCAATGAAATGACCTTTTTATGCGAGAGAGAGCAAGGATGGAAAGGGAAGGCATATGATGACCACACATAACTAAAATTTTCTCTTATTTTAGGTTGACATTGAATTTACTGTTCAATATGAAGTACAGTATAGAGTGAATCAAGAAACTAGTAATAAGTATCAATAATTACAGGTATCAATCAGGATGTATGATTATTTATTCAGAGATTAAATAATTATAATCTACAAAGGTAAAACATAGACTTTTGTGTTATTTAAAACATATTAAACTCTGAGCAAAAGGCTGAATTGAAGATGGGAAAAATAAATGATTTATCTTAAGCCCTAGAACAAAGGAAGCATCTATCCTTCACCTTAAATTAATATTTTGAGATGCCTCGGAATTTCTCCTTGTAAAGTAAATTAACTATTTCAGCCCTTCAACCTTGATATAAATGGACTTATAAAAACCTTTCCTGAACTTTGTTTTGACGAGACTCAGAAATACAGAGAGCCCCCCTAATCAGTTTGGCTCAGTGGATAGAGTATTTGCTTGTGGACTGAAAAGTCCCAGGTTCAATTCTGGTCAAGGGCATGCACCTTGGTTGTAGGCACATCCCCAGTAGGTGTGCAGGATATAGCTGATGTTTCTTACCCATCTATCCTCCTCCCTTCCTCTCTGTTAAAAAAAAATCAATAAAATATATTTTTTAAAAAGGAAGAAATACTGAGAGCCTAAAATATTTGTTCCAGAGAGAGATGTGTGTCTGTATATGCATTAGGAGATGGGGATGAAGAGAAATCATCAGTACAAAACCAAAAAGGAGATGTAGACATTCTAACATTTAGATCAGAGCTAGAACTAGCTCTGATTATACAGCACACTTCTGCTAATGGCCTCTACCTTAGGAATTTTACTACTTTGAGTCAAGTGTCACAACCAATTTAATGAAAAATTAATTTTACTGTCATTTTTAAAAGTTCCAAAGTAAGATAGAAAAATTAAACAAACAAAATAACTTGCAAGAGAAGATTAAATAGTGACTGCTAAATCTCTTAAGTTCTGTGAAGAGATAAAGTATTAGATAAAACACAATTAACACAGGTTTCCTCTGCTCCTGCAAAGTGAAATGTGAAATCCATATGGTTATATTTCAGTCCTACCAAAAAGACATTTTGCAAAGTCTGGCCTTAATCTTCAAGATATTTCAGACATATGGTTTTTGCCTTCATATGTCTAGATGCTGTCTCATTCCTTCGTTTTATGTGTGTGGACTCAGCCAACATGAATTTCACCTAAACTCACCTCTTTTCCTTAAACATATACTGAGCACCTGAATCAGAAATAAACACTTAACATTTTGTAAGTTAACCTTAAATTAGTGATGGAACATAAAAGGGAACAGAAGCTCTATTGTGCATTTCTCTGTGGGGAGCATGAAAAAGAATGAATGGCTTGAGAAGCTATGGTAACTAAAGCTGCTAGCAGAGAAATCTGACAGTCACAAAATGTTCTTGAAGCATTGGGCTAGAAGAACAGATTTCTGATTTATTCTTCATAGTCTGGAGACTGTGAAAATCAATTTGAGTAAATTTAATGTGTGGAAGGCATATACTCTGAAAAATTAAGTTTATAGAAATTATACTAGGTATAAAGTAATCACATATGAATTGTGCTTATTTAATTGATTAGAAAATACTGATTTATGTCTATGTAATCTATCTAATAAAAGAGTAATATCCAAATTAACCATCACTCCGTTACATCCACAAGCTATGTCCAGCAGCCAATCAGGAGTATGCAAATTAATCCAACCAAGATGGCTGCAGCCATGGAGAGAGCAGGAGGGAGGCTTGGATTTCCCTGGCGATGGAGGAAGGCAAGCTTTCTATACACCCTAGCCAGCCCAGGCCCCACTCAAGGCTACAAAGTTTCAATTATAGAAGATAAATAAATCCCAACAAAAACAGTGGCAGCCATGGAGCTAGAGAGATCAGGATGCTATGGTTGCCCCTGCTGATAGAGAAAGCCAAGTTTCTGCAGCCCTGGCCTGCCTTGGCCTCCACTTAAGGCTACAGTGTTTCAATTATAGAAGATAAATAAATCTCAACACAAATGGTTTCTGCCATGGAGCGAGCAGGAGATTTGGCTCTGCTCCAGGCTACAAAGTTTCAATTATAGAAGATAAATAATTTCCAGATAGCAGGGCCTCTGCTTGAGTTTCTGGGGGGAATGGCCAGCCTGCAAACCACCACAGGCTCCTTGCTCAGGCCACCCCACACCCCAGGGGAATCCCACCCTGATCTGGGACACCCTTTAGGACAAACCAACTGACCCAACCCATGCACCAGGCCTCTATGCTATCTAATAAAAGAGTAATATGTAGATTGACCATCACTCCAACACACAAGATGGCTGCCCTCATGTAGTCAAAGATCCTGCCCCCATGTGAACACCAACAGGGGAGGGCAGTTGGGAGGGACCAGGTATGCAAGGGAGGGCAGTTGTGGGCAATTAGGCCAACAGGGGAGGGGATTTGGGAGGGACCAGGCAGGGAGAGGAAGAAAGGTGGGGGTGACCAGGCCTACAGGAAAGGGCACTTGAGGGAGGGACCCAGGTCTGCAGCAGAGAGAAGTAAGGGGATACCAGGTTTGCAGGGGAGGGCAGTTAGGGATGACCAACCAGGCCTACAAAGGAGGGCAGTTAGGAGCAAACAGGCTGGCAAGGGAGCAGTTAGGCATCAATCAGTTTGGCAAGGGAGTGGTTAGGGAGTGATCAGCAGGCAGAAGCAGTTAGGGTCAATCAGGAAGGCAGTCAGGCAAGCAGTTGGGAGCCAGCAGTCCTGGATTGTGAGGAGGATGTCCGACTGCCCATTTGGGACTGATCCCAATGGATCAGGCCTAAATGAGCAGTCAGACATCCCTCGAGGGGTCCCAGATTGGAGAGGGTGCAGGCTGGGCTGAGGGACACCCCCCATGCACAATTTTCATGCATGGGACCTATAGTATAGTCTATAAACAAAGGCACGATTTTTTATAATGCCCCATAAATGGTGCAATCTCATGACATTTGATCAATAGACTAGGTAAACTACTCTGCCTCCGATGGCAGGTGATATACTTGCAGTTATAAGAGAAACAAACCAAAAGCAATTGTGGAGTTTGGTGGATGGGTAAAAAATGTCTTCTGAATGGACCACATCTACTCCACCCTCACTTTTTGCTTAGTAAAAAGGAGAAATATTCCCTGAAGACTCAGCAGTACTTATTGCAAAGAGCTATATGCCTTCTTCCATTTCTCCTTCCCAATCTTGCTATAACAGTTATGGAAAGAAAAATTGTTTTCTGGGAATGTCTCCAGAAGATAAAGAAACTAAACAATATATTCATTTGGCAAAGATAGAGAACAATATCTAGAAGCAGACTATTTATAGGAAAAGGAGAGAGGGGAAAAAAGCCAAAACAATTAAAAAGGAAATCAATATAACTGTAAAAAAGATAGTTTTTAATGAAAAAAAATATATGCTAAGTAGGAAAATGACCAGTAACTTAAATTACAAAAATAAAAATTAAAAATAGAGATATTCATTTAACTGTATGATACTGATGTTTTAATTTTATTCTCAGTATTGTACATACAAACAGTGCAAAAGAAAAAAAAAAGAAACTCATTAGGAACGGTATAAAGTGAAAACTGTATAAAAATAAAATATGTATGAATAGAAACTTTTTCATATTTAAATTTTTCTATTACTAGTATTTTTCTTAGAGTGTTTGAATGTGACACATCTACTTGGTGATCCCAGTTTTACCCTCATTTCATTCTGAATTGCTGACAGATTTGCTCATTTACTTACCTTTTCTACAGAGCATTCTGTGTTACATGACTGGGTAAATTACATGTGCTTTCACCCTATTTTTTCAAACATTCATATATTTAGACTGTGGGAGAAAGCTGGAAAATTACAGTCTATGAAGTTCTTAATAGTTGGCAGGTCTAGGAATAATATTTCTTTTGTATTGGTTCTGGTTATTTTTTAAACCTGATCCAAAGATAAATGAGGGCACATTTAATTTTTCTAAACACCTTTATGCCAGCTTGGCATCTTCTTTTGCCAGTGTACTTTCTTATGTTTCCCAAGAG
>PVJN01024593.1:0-30967 GCA_004026805.1 Lasiurus borealis | reverse complement strand
GTAAAAAAAAAAAAAAAAAAAAAAGGGAAAACAGACCCTTTCACTTAGCATCCTAAAATAGCCATCCAATTGCAAGGAAAACAATAACGCAAACCCTGGCTTTAGAGGATCCTCTAATTTAGGAAAAGACCTTTGACACTTTACTCGGTGGTTGACTGACTAATAACTACCACGTTTCCTTGCAACTCCGGAACGTTTACACATGTGCTTATGTGGTGAGCTGTATATATCAGCCAGTGAAACAACACCCACGCAAATGTTCAAGCGAGAGTAAAAGAAATGCAAAAAGAACAGCCTTAGCATTTTCACAAAGGGTAAGAAGTTACAGGGTGTAAAGCACAGCCTAGGAAACAGAATACATACAGTGCCAGGTGGGTACTAGACTTATGGGGGAATCACTTCCTAAGTTATATAAATTTCTAACTACGAGGCTGTCTACCCCAAAGTAATATAATATTGAATGTCAACTGTAATTGAAAATAATTTTTCAATCCTCCTTCCCCCCAAAAAAACCTTATCATTGTTTATCTGGAAAAATAAATCCTAACTTGATGTTTAAGGGCTGCCACTATGGTGGTTGATTTTCATCCCTCTTTTAAAATATGTCTAGAACTTGCTTAAGATAATAGAAACCTAAGAACAATTTGGAAAATACTTCAGCTGTGTGTATGCTATGAGGTGTTAAGCGGTTCGAATGAAATAAATAGGGGGAAATACATCTAGCTCATTAGCTCTATTCAGGCATCCCCTTTATGACCACAAATTCTCCAGGAAAATAATACAATACTAAAAGCAAGTTTGAAACTAATGTTGCAGGGGGGAATGGTCCTAAACCCTGAATTGAGTTGAGTTGTAAAAGAAAAAATAACAAAACCGCTAGCTTGAAAGCAAAACACATTTTAAAAGGAATGCAGTAGGGACTATTTCACATTTTAAATGATGAAACTATTTCACTTTATGCAAGCCAGGTATGCTGTTGACACAAACAATTCGAAGTTGCTGGAATATATGAAATCTTAAGGCATCTTATAACACAGGCTGTGTGAATATAAATAATACTGAATATAAAGCAGCAGAGACAACACAAATTGAGATTTTAAAATTTCCCAAAACGCGATCTGACATGTTTAATGGAAGTGCTTATATTAATTATGGCACTTGGGAGCTTACATTAAGAAAGACACTAAGCAACTCCATGTCCTCTTGGAATGCTGCTGCCCATCTAAGAGAACCTAACAAGTCAAATGGGGTATAAGCGGTCCTGTCTCATAGCCAGCCAGCCCAGGAGAGGCCAGAGCTGATGACTTCCTGTCTCGCAGCCACTCGGAGTTGCCTTGGTGACTTTCCCTCTCATCCTGGTGCGCTCTCCAAAAATACAACAAGCCAGCTGCCTGCGGGTTCGCATGTGCCTAATGGAGCCACGCGGAGCACCAAATGACCTGGAAATGTTTAATGTAGCTTTTGTCAGAACTAATTACTGGGATGTTCTCATACCCGCTCGGGGACTAATTTACGTTTGGATATCAAGTCGGGTGCAAAGCTATGTGCCAAGGCTGCTGCCCACTTCACCGCTGCACGCAGAGTCTCTGGATATGCGCCCTGACCGGAGAGGAACCACTCTCTATGGTGGGACTGAGGAGAGCGCAGCCCACATGAAATACTGCAAAGGTGCTGGCCTGAGGCGCGCATTCAGGGCCTTCGGTCCTCAAAGAGCCTCTCTTTTTCTGGAAAGAGAGGCCTGATATGTTTTCTACAAGTTGTCCTGTGACATATTGCCACTGAGTCTATATACCATGTGTTATGGACTAAATATTTGTGACACTTCAAATTCATATGTTGAAACCCTCCCCACAACATGATGGATTAGGAGTTGGAGCCTTTAGAGGTCATTAGAGTTAGATGAGGTCATGAAGATAGAGCACCAGCCACCCCCTGAGCTCCTGGCCAGTTTATTTGTTCGTTAATTCTTCATTCATTCATTCAGAAATAGTTATTATGCCCTTGCTATGTGCCAGGCAAGGTTGCAGATGCTGGCAAATGGGATTAGTGCCCTTACAAGTCACAAGGAAGATCAAGTGTGGGCAGTCAGGAATTCTCCCTCCCTCTCTCTGTCCTCTAAGCTGTGAGGATTCAAGGAGAAGTCCGCATCTGTGACCCCACAGAGGGCTCTCACCACAACCTGGCCATGCTGGCACACTGACGGATTTCTAGCCTCCAAACTTTAAGAAATAGCTTTATGCCTTTAGAAGATACCAAGTCTTTATTGTTTGTTAAAACAGCCTTAACTAACATACCATCCCATAGCAGTGAGCACTAACATAGCAATTCCAATATGTTCAATATCAAATTATTCTTATTTTATATCAATAGGATACAGGGCTCACAGAAAAGTGAAAATCAGGCTTGAGCTTGGGGTACATCGATGTCTAGTGAGATAGGCTCAGCCTCTCAGAGCTCCCTCTCCACTTGCCACCCTGCCACAGGCCTGGAGAGGGCCCAGGATGCCAGCTCTAAGGGTTCCAGGGAGTCTCTCTAGCACCTTCTCCTTCATTCAGCTCCTCACTCAGTCTCGGGGACTTGTGTTGCACACCCCTCACTTTGTTTCATTGTTGTTCTCCTTGGAGATTTTGGAAGGAGAAAGTTGAGTACCATATTCCTCTGTTTCTGGCTGTCATCATCAATCCTTGCTAAGCCCTTCTCTTGTCTTATTTCTGTATTTTCTTCATCATAACGCAACCACATGCTTAATTCCCTTTCCCCTACCCCATTGGCATTTATTCTAATGTGTTTAATATATATCCTTGGGTCTAAATGTGTCTTGGAAAGACATGTAAATATTCATATAAATACTAGTATATTAAGATATATATATACATATATATCTTAATATACTAGTATTTATATGAATATATATGCACACATATATGTGTGTGTGTGTGTGTGTGTGTGTGTGTGTGTGTGTATATATGTATCACTCAGTTTCCAAGAGGAAGCGACTCCTTCTTGGATATAATATTCTCCATGGCTGCTTTGTGCAAGTCCATTATTTGCACCCACTGTTTATTACCAAGAACAGCCACATGGTGCTTCAGAGATGGCTCCTTTACATTCTCCACAGGGAGGCCTGACAATTCCTGCTCCTCCATGCGATATTATCCACCTGTCTAACTTTTGGCTGTCTGATGGTTGTAAAGTGAGTCTTGTTATTATTTTCATTTGCATTTCTCTGATTTCTACTAAAATTGGACGTCTCTTCACGTTGTTACCTATTTAGATTTCTCTTTCTGTGGATTGCTTATTCTTTTGACCATTGTATGTCTCTTATAAGGTTTTTTAATTATTTTTATTATAACACTTTTCTTCATCCCTTGTAGGTTAATTCTAACTACTTGATTATATTTGTTAGAAATAGTGTCTTTTTCTATAGCACTTTCTAGTAAATTATTGCTAAGGTAGACTTTTCTAAGTTTAACTAGCAAACTTCTAACCACTCATTAAACTAAGAGTTTGTTTATTAAGCTCTTTTTTCTATGCGAATTCATATGTCATCTGCAAAAAAAAAAAAAATGATGAGCTTGCTCTTCATTCCAATCATTCTATCTCTCCATTTCTTTTCTGCATGAGCCAGATCTTTAGTTATTTGTAGAACAGTAAGCAGTACTGATATGCCATATTCTTCTTTTGTTCTTGATCTAAAAAGCAGTAAATTTAAAGTTTCTCCATTAGACATGATATTTTCTGTAGAGTTTTGCACATAATATTTACCAGGTTAAGAAGCTTTCCTTCATGTCTTAGTTTACTATGAGGTACTATTTGTCCCTTAAGAGAAGTTAAAATTTATCAGTTTTTTTCTACCTATTGATGTGATGGGTTTTAATGATGGATTTTCTGATTTTATGTCATCTTGCATTTCTGGGATAAATACTACTAGATCATATTATCCAAATATATAAAAGCCTAAGTGACCATCCAACTAGTAGCTATGACACGCAATTATCACCAGAGGGCAGATGCTCAATGCAGGAGCTACTGAGCTGCGGTGACTTGGCAGCGGTGGTTCTCAGTTGATGCATCTGGAACCGGAGAGGAGGGAGCCCAATTCCAGGGTATATTACTCGAGAACTGCCCTCTCACAATTCAGGGCCCCTCAGGAGATGTTGGAGAGCTGGTTTCAGCCCATCCCCACAGTCCAGGCTGGGAGACCCCACCAATGAATGCATGAATCCATGCATTGGGCCTGTAGTATTTTTATATTATATGATTGTCTTTCATTATTTAATACTTTACCTAGAAATTTTGTTTCTCTGTTATAAATACAATGTACTTAATTTTTTCTTTTGTTTTACTGACTCTGTTTTAGGAATCAAAATTATGCCAGCCTCAAAAACATCTAGAGTTGCTGTTAGTCTTTTCAATTTTCTGGAACAATTTTACTTAGATAACAATTATTTGCTCCTTGAAATTCTGTTAGAATCCATCCATTAAAATAACAAGACTGAACCTTCTCTTTGAAGGCTGGACAATTTCCCTTTCAATTCCTTTAGTAGCCTTTGGTCCCATTGGAATTTCTGTGTTTAGATCTGAGAGTGATGGTTGCTTATAATTTTATTATTTTAAGACCTCTTTTAGTTATAATTATTTCCCCCTATTCATTGAGTGACTTATTTGCATGTTCTTTATATTCTCAAAGATTTGTCTAATCTTCTTATTTTTAAAACTAGTGTTTTAAAAGTTTTCAATATGTTATTCTCAATTTTTTTTACTCTTTATATTTTTGCTCTAAGGCTTATTCTTTCCTTTATTCATTTTTCTTGGGTTTTTATAGTGTAACTTTTTCTTTCTTCTAAGACAAAACACTTTATTTTCTATTATATAAGTGAAAGCTATTTTTCCTTCACAAATTGATTTGGCTCTACTCAACACATCTTGTCATGGTAATGCTTTTATTTTCAGTTCCTTTCTGCAGTTTTTTGTTAACTATTTCTCTTGTAGAAACTTCCAATCTGAGAGTCTTTTATTTATTGATTTAGTCCATTTACAATTCTATTACATGGGATTTTTTTTGGTAATTATATTTTATATTTTCAATTATCATCATGTTTCCAATTTATCACATATTTGTGGGAAGGTGGGTCCTTCATTACTAACTTCTATTAGATAAATTAATATATTTTTCTGATAGTTTGACAGTTATACATTCTATTTTTACTCTTCTGTTCACCCCTAACTTATTAAGATCTACATTTCTTTTTATTGTTTCCTATCAATTTCTTAATATTCATATTTACATATTCTGCTCAAACAACTCAAGGGTGAGAGATACTATAGATATGCCCACTCAACAACTGCTTAAACTTCATACCAGCAGATGGAGGCTAGAAAGCTGAAAAAATGCATTTCTAAGATTTCTGTGCAGCTAGCGTGCCAGATAATGGCTTATGCTTCTTCAGTTCATTGCATACACACTAGATCTTGAATTTCACATGTCTAGCAGTACCTTTGCCATCTGCTTCATTTGAACGTTTATTGATATGAATCTATAATAAAAATATTTCACAATTGGAATCTAGTCTACTAGTACATTTTCAACTGGAATCTACAATGTGTACCTGGAGAGCATCCTTAATCACCACACTGGAAATCGTTTCTCCCCCACTTAGCTGAGCTTTTCAAAGAATTCTCTCTCTACCTTTCTCTCTCTCTTTTCAGAGTTTTTTATTAAAGAGTTTATTTGAGCCAAATTGACATCATATGGCGGGGAACGAGAACTCAATTGCTCTGGAGATACTACAGATTTGCTCACTCAACAACTGCTTAAACTTCATACCAGCATATGGAGGTATGAAGCTTCTCTGTGCATTTGAAACTAAGGGGGGCAGGGAGCTAAAGGAACTTCTTAAGTAGAAATTTTGAAAAGAATCTTAAAAAGCAATGGAGTAGTTAATGATTGTTATATTCCTTACTAGTCCTTCAATTTTTGAATTGTTTTCTTGCTCTTTGAAATATTTGGGTGGATTAAGAGGTATTTTTTATTCAAATCAAAGTAGAACAACTGTTTCTAAAATATGTCATTTGGGGACACATTTAGATTTGTTGGAGGTTCAGTCAGACGATACTGCATTCAGTAAATTGCTACTTGATTTACAGTCAGTGGACTGGCATTTTTTTTTGGGGGGGGTAAGTCTTCTTTGGCACTGAAAATACTGGAAACGGTATGTAAGAGTTGTGTTTTTTTTATTTATTTTTTGTTTGTTTTATTTTGCTTTTAGGACAAATTTGGAAGCCTTTTTTCTATAGGACCCCACATGTATCCTAAAAATGTAATTCCTCTAGCAGGGGCCCAACTCTACTCAATGATAGCCCTCTGTCCCTCCACCATCCCACTCTAACATGGATGCAGCCAGGTTCTCTGAGGCCAGCAAAGTCATGGGGAGGGGAAGGGGGGGAACAGCCTACCCAGCCCCTGTGGGATTTGTTGCTTTCTCCAGATGGTTTTGATTCTAGAGCCCACTTTCAGTCTTAGCTTTCTGCTTGCTACCCTCCTGACCTCAGCCACGCCCACTCCATTTCCATATTTCATCTCTGTGCCTGGAAAACAAGCTGTGTTCCAGGCCCCAGCTCTGTGCCCTGCCCAGGAGGTAGGTAAGTGGGCAATGTGAAATGTAGCCATCGTGCTCTCACGAACCCTTCTTGGCAACTAGCTGACTATCAAAATGCTTACCACTTGGGGAAAGATGGGAGAGAGCAAAGTTGTCTTGCAAAGAATACAGCATAGAGATACAATGCTATGGTCATTGAGTTAATCGGGAGGTGGAAGCAACCATCTGTTTACTGTGCTAAGTAAGCAAAAAGCAGACATCAGGGGAGACAAGGGACGGAGTGGAAATAGAGTTGAACTGAAACTCAGGAGGCTCGGGTGATAGCCCCAGCTTTGCAGTGAGATGATCTTGGAGGAGGTCAATTAACCTCCGAGGACCTCAGTAGCACATCGACAGTCTGGGACTAGATGACACCAAAGCATTTTAAACCAACATACTTTTTTCTTGACCCCAATTGACCGCTGCTACTAATGCAGGCATATATCAAACACAGCCATTTGTTCATATTAGGGATTCAATGTGCTAAATGGAATGTCCACGGAAAACTTAATTAGGTAGGCTGTTTTTTGATGTGACTCCAATGCCTTTGATCTGCCCAGCCCTGACCCCAGCTGACTGAGAGAGAACAGTAGCTATATCCGTATTAAAAATGCTTTGTCACCCACACAGTAGTCAATATAGTTTATTCAGTTTCAGTTTTCAGTTGGTTTGTTTGTAAGCTAAAAAGGAGTCACTTTCCACAAAATTATTTTCTATACATTTTGGTAATAAAGCAAGACGGTCAAAGAGGAAAGGTCATATTTTGAATGGTGACAAGCACCTCAGATGGCAAAATCAGCAGGCCACCCCTAACATTCCCTTGGCTCCTTTCATTAGCTTGGACATTTGCATAAATAAGAATTATTTTCTCCCAAATAGAAAGGCACTTATGTACCATAAATTCACGTGTCTTTTTCAGAAGTTATTTACTAAGGATTAACTCATCATGTAGAGAAACCACTGTTAATTTATAGGGCAAAGAACATAACTATGACCCAAGGCATGGGTTCAGACATTTTGTACACATTGCAAAAAAATAAAATAAAACATTGAATTGCAACAATAGGCTCATCTCATTTTTCATTGATCCACAAAAACAGTGTGATTTGTATATTCTATCAATAATTCAATAGTCTGAAGTGGCTTTAGAATGAAAGCATCAATGCTGTTAAACTGTTTTACTGCAAAAAGCACTGAACAAAATAAAAGTAAAAAGAGAATATCGTATGAAGAGGAGTTTACAGTATTGAGACTATTGTATATAAATAATCCACTAAAATAAATCCTTATTTAAAACAGTAGCATGCATCTCTCTCCCTCTCTATTTGACTCTCAAACTGATATTAAGGGCTAACTTGGTTCTATGTTAGAATGATCTAAGATATGTAGTATTTTTGAGACATTGTAAAATATTTTTCTAGTTTTTAATGGTTATTCTTGAAAAAAAATATATATATATATATATTTTATTTCAGAGAGGAAGGGAAAGGGAGAGAGAAAAACATCAGTGATGAGAGAGAACCATCGATTGGCTGCCTCCTGCACACCCCACACTGAAGATCAAGCCCGCAACCTGGACATGTGCCCTGACCAGGAATCAAACCCTGACCTCCTGGTTCATAGCTTGATGCTCAATCAGTGAGCCATGCCATCCAGGCTTAATGGTTATTCTTAATTCAAGTAAGATGTTTCCATCAAATATACTTTTAAAATCCCTTGTATCTATACTTTTGTGTGTTTATTCAAAATTCTTTTTATCACAACTCTTTCACTTAATCAGTAGTTACTTAATGGAAACTGCTGTGTGCTGGGATGATTAAATCTTCTTGAAAGTATTAACTAAGGTTAAGTTAAATGATGAGGGTGAGTTTCTAGTCCAATAGGACTGGTGACCACATGGAAAAAGGAAGAGGCACCAAGGATGTTTACACACAGAGGAAAGATCTTGTGAGGACACAGCAAGGAGGGAGCCATCTGCAAGCCAAGTAGAGGGACCACATGAAAAACCAAATGTATGACACCTTGATATTGGACGTCCAGCCTCCAGAGCTGTGAGAAATAAATTCCTGTTGTTTAAACCACTCCACCTGTTAATTTCTTTATGGCAGGCTAGCATACTAATACATATATATAATGGGAACTAATCTCAATCCGAAAAGTTATATATTCAGAAAATATTAATACTTCATTAATTTCAGAATCTGAACCTCACCTCCACCTCAGGTAGTATAGAATTTAACACCAGTCCACCCAGGTTCTCCCAGGACCAAGGCATGGAGAATGGCAGGTGAGGGCCCTATCTGGCCTTTGAGCCTTATGACAGCCTTTGTCAACATTAGTCCTTCAGGTTGGGATCTCTGTGAAGCTGAAATGGTCCCATTGGCCTGGATGCATCATACAAGGTTTTTCTTTTCTGAGGTCATGTCACCTCCTCTTATATTGATCATGTTGAGTCCTATTCTGTGTCCTTCTCTGCCCTCAACTCTCCCCATGGGAAAGGAGTTCATGAAGCTGAGTGGCATGCCATTGTGGAGCCTGTGTCTCCTCTGGATTCTTGGGATACTTGAACTCACTAATCAGAAGAGCCCTGAGCCCATTTCTTGAGTCTTTTCCCAAGATGGGGCTGATAGGGAAAAAGGAGGTAGGTCCATATAAGGATAGGTATGGAATTCTGAGGATCCTGAGAATTCTACCTTTGAACCTGATCTTCCACATCATCATAAAAGCCTTAAGATCCATCTTGCCAAGGTTTGGACTTGATTGGGACCCATCATCCCTTTCTCCTTCCAATTTCTCCCTTTTGGGATGAGAATGTCTCTCCCAGATTCACAGTTGAGAGGAATTTGGGGATGGGATGAATGTATTCTGCATGCAAGAAGGGTGTGAATTTGAGGAAGCCAGGGTCAGTATGTTATAGACAAAAGGTGTGTCCCTCTTAAAATCTATACATAGAAGCCATAACCCTTCATCTGATGACACTTGAAGGTAGGGCCTTCAGGAAGCAACAGAGGTTAGATGAGGTCATACAGGTAGGTCCTTGTGATGGAATTGGTGCCTGTATAAGAACACACATGAGAGTGCTTGCTGTGTATTCTCTCCCTCTCTTCCCTGTGAGGACATTACAAGAAGGCAGCTGCTTGAAAGCCAGAAATAGAGTCCTTGCTAAATCAGTCAGCACCTTGATCTTGAACGTCCCAGCCTTAAGAACTGTGAGAAAATAAATTCTGATGTTTAAGTCACGCAGTCTATGGTATTTTGTTATGGAAACCCAAGGGGATTAATTTGGGCAACACCTGGAGACCTGTTAGAAATGCAAATCTCTGGGCTCCACCCCAGACCTACTGAATCAGAAACTCTAGGTCTGGGGCCCAGCAGTCTGTATTTGAACAAGCACTCCAGGGGATTCTAATGCTTGCTTTTACTGCTCAAGGTACAGTTTTTATTCTTTTATGTTCCTCCACCAGAACAACTTAGAGAATATATTTTTATGAGAACTTAGCTGTAGACTTTTTAGAGCTAACAATGCTCCTTATTCCGTTATCAGCAGGATCTCAGATTCCCCATCAAGTTTTTGAATACAAAATGCAACTGCTGATATAATGTGTGTTAAATTGATGGACCTGATTAAAAATACCCCAAAAATCAACCAATATGCTCTATCTCCAAGAATTTTCAGATGCATCCTTTTGTTTCAAAGAAGATGGGGTCTTTTTCCCCATTTATTTTATCTTCTTGAAAATCTTGGTGGTAAGGCCTTAGCACATTTGGGAAACACATATCTCCTTAGATGTATGTAGGCATTAAAATCACAAGGAGAGTCTGGTCGGTGTTGCTCAGTGGTTAAGCATTGACCCATGCAGTAAGAGGTCACCAGTTCAATTCCTTGTCAAGGCATGAACCTGGGTTTCAGGCTCAATCCCTAATGAGGGGCATGCAGGAGGCAGCCAATCAATGTTTCTATCTCTCTGTCCCTCTTCTTCCTCTCTCTCTCAAATCAATAAAAACATATTTTAAAAACATTTTTTAAGTCACAAGGGGATATGACAACCGCTTTTTGCTTCAACCTCTTTCCTGAGATTTTTGGAAGAGTTATGTCTTCATAGTAATATTTAAATAGGGAGGGAATTTGGTGTAAAAAATAACAATTAATACTTGGATTTAGGTAAGCACAGCATGGCAAGTTTTCCTATGTGCCCCGTGAGAAGAACAGAAAGAGGAAGTCATATGTCTTAATGTACTTGAGAGACACCCTTTACATATCTCATGTTTTATTCAACCATCACAGCACCTTGAGGTTGGTAGCATTAGCTCCATCTATAAGTGAGCAAAATGTAGACTCAGACAGCGGGCATATGTATCTTACTACAGGAAACTTGGTCAGCCATTAGAAGCCTTGGGATTTGAACCCAAGGCTATGTCTTGGAAAACTGCCACTTTTCCAGACTATCACAATGCCTGTGGAAAATGCATGACAGCCTTACAGTCTGACCATCTTTGAAAAAAACACCTGCAATATTGCAACTGCTTCTTCAGGCTCTCATAACTTCTGCTGTACTTGCTAGAAGGACCTCCTAATGATTCTTTTAAACTCTAGCTGTTTTGCCATGTACCGAGGCTAGAAGTGGTTCTCTGAAAAGTAAATTAAATCACATCACTCTCCCAACTAAAAATTCTCAACCTCAGCCTCCAAGATTAAGCCCAAACTCCTTGACATGCCATTCAAGGACCTTCCCAACTTATCACTTGACTACATTGTCAATGCTCTCCATGCCACCTCCTACCACTCCACTCCAAGAAGTCGATATGCTCTACCTTTACCACTTACAGTACCTGCTCACATCAGGCCTCTTGCCTCTCTTCCCTGACACACATTCTTCTTTCCGCCCAGAATGTTCTTCTTGCCCCTTTTTACTTAACCAGCTCCTACTTGTTTTTCTAGGCCAACTTGCAGATTCACCTGTTCTCAGAAGCATCTCTCAATCTGCGCTGTCTGACTGGAGTGTGTCTCTTCTGTCTTGCTGTTCCTTCTGTCATGGCACTTACCATGGTGCATTAGAACTATGTACTTATACAATGCTTTGTCCCAGGGCCTGCCAGCCCAGGACCACTAAGTGAGCTATGGTTTTCTGAAGCAAGCCCACTCTGCCTGGGCCTTGTGCACCCTTGAAATTGCCCTTCCACATTTGTGGGAGTCCTCCTGTGAAGTCTCACATTTGCTCATGATTAATTCCCTGTGCCTCCACAGCCACAGAAGACCTGTCTGGAGACTGTTTCCAGTCTCTGTCTCCAGTTTCCCCTTCAGGACTACTTTCCCTTCTCTGCTCTACTGCTGCTATTGAGTGTGCTGCACCCACTTAATGTTCCAGGTCCTTCCTCAAGTGTGACAGAGTCCACATGGTGCCAAAGTAGGCCAACTACATTGCTTCGCCAGAGATTTTTGTGTGAAAACAATTACTTCTATTTTATTTTGTGTTTCACTGACAGTTCCCACACTCTGCCAAAGCTTCGGACAAAGGAGGCAGGGGCCCCATTCCATTCTCAAAGCTGGTTTGATAACGAAGATCATAAATTTGAGCATAGCTTGTCCTATTTCCCCAGGAGAAATTCTTCTCCTGGAGGCTCCTCATTTTCACATGCAAATCGATTCCTACTAGTTCTGTCCCTTCAGTAATCTAGATTATTTTTCCCAAAAGGCTTTACTCCCGGAAATAAACTCAATTTAGGCTTAAACTGTTTATCCCCACTACTCTCTCACTCATCATGTGAGGTACTGAGTATTAACAATAAAAATAGGGCCTGGCTGTTATTTCTCTAAACTGAAGATACTATTGTAGCTGAATACTTCACGGAAAGAAAAAAAAATGCATACTTTTCAGAGCCCTGTGTTCAGTAAGAGAGAAAACTCAAGGTGTTCTTCCCACAGGTGGACCCTGGCCTTGGTGTTTGTTCATTTGCTTTCTTGTGTCTTCTAGACACAAGAGCCTACCTTGCTTGTAAAGAAACAATATATGGGGCTGATTGAAGCCAGAGCTGAACAAAGGAGCCACTATGGTGGTCAGACGGTGATTAAACCTCTCCTGGGGGAAAAGTTGCATCTATACTTTGTAGTTTCCAAACATCCCCACACAGCTACAAATCCCCCTGAATCCAGCATTTTACGGGGAGTGTTTTATTTCCTGGCAGAGCTGACTTGCTCTCCTACAAGACACAGAGGAGAATTTGGCCAATGGGCTCCAAAGTAGCCCCCTTTTTAAAGAAGGGGATGCATGCCATCAAGTTTCTTTCTTTCCCTTTGCTAGATTCAACACATTTTTACCCTGATGAGTATTTACCTAGGAAAGTTCCCAACCCAGAAACTTCTAGTTCACAAAAACAGCTAGTGTGGCCAGCCAATTTGAGGAAGTCTAGTTGCCGGAAAACCCACTGGTTAAAAGTGAGGCTAGAGAGTTGTGTGGCAGGATTCAGAAAAGAGAAAGCTTATCCCCATCCCCCCCCCCCACTAATTGGAAGGCCAATGCCTGGCTCTTAGAAAAACAAGCACATTCCTGGTGCTAGGAGTGTAGCCGTTGCCATGGCACCCATCCAGCTAAAGCTTCAAATGCTACAGAGGCTCCACAGAGACCAGATCCTCAGAGCTGACAGTGACAGTAAGAAGAAGCTGCTAAGTATATCTTAAAGCAACAAGAAAACCCCTTCTGACAGGCTGCAGAGGGTCTCATGTTTAAGGTAAGCTCTCAGCAAGAACAGAGCTACCATGGATAAATTCCTTGTCTGCTCCTTTAAAATGCACTATCCTGGGTCATGTCTAGGGCAACAAAACTCAATCTATAGAACATTGAGAGTATCTACCTCCTTTAGTTTTCTCCATAGTATATATTTTCATTCTGTTCCTCTTTTGTTTTTTTACCTTTAGCACATTGGGGAACTATTTCTTTTTAATTTTCATGGTTTGATTTTAGCATCCATTTGTCCAATTTCTCCATTTAACACACGAGGAAATTCATTGTTCCAAGATGTTTATGACCTAACTCAATCAAGTTCATATCTCTGGTAAGTAACTGAGCCAGGTCTGTCTAACTCCAAACAAGATCTTTACTTTTTCTCATTGGTCTATATTGCTTCCCTAAAACTAGTGGCAACTATATTATGTCCTCTATCAATTAAGAATGATTTGGGCTTCAAGTAACAATAATAACATAAAACTGGGTGTCAAACTATAAAGAAATGAATCTGGAACCTGGGTAGTTACAAAACTGGCTCAAAGGCAACCTAGGGTCAGGACTCTGAGGCAGCACCCCTGCAATTTTCATGACCTTCCTCACACGATCACAACATAGTCATTGCAAATGCAAGCATAAGGTCTACATGATCATGTCCAAGGCCAGGACAAGTGGACAGCTGCATAATAGGAGGAGGACGATGAATTAGAATCATCATGATGATCTTTCCTTTTATCAGGGAGTAAAATTCTACCTAGATTTCTCCAAGTTGACTTTCTCTTGTCTCACTGGACAGAACCTTGGATTTTGGTAGCTGCAAGGGAAGCTGAAAAAGTGAGCATTTGGCTTTTCACTGCTGCTACAACAGGAGGCAGTTAATAGAAATGCATTGGGTGGCCATTAAGTAGCTATGGATGAAAGGGGCCACATGCTGACCTGACAAGCTCAGGGCAGGCCTGCATGACAGCCTTGCAAACTCAGAGACCTAAAGTCACCACAAAAGATGGTCTGAAACTAAACTTGAACTAAATGCAATTAGGGTGGGCAGTTATATCCTAGGCCAGTATTTTCCCTGACAAAGATCAACTTAGATTTTTACTGAGTCCATTTGCCTTTTTGCCTCTAAGATAACATATCTGTGAGATGTCTGGGTAACTTCTAACTTCCCTTTCTCTGGAGCCCCTGGGGCACAACCAGATGTGGTGGGTGTCAGGACAGATACCACAAATTCCTTCATTATCATGTTAATTGTTCCTGCACTCACCTAAAAATGTGTCCATCATTTTACTTTTTATCCAATCCCAGGGGTTTCCTACCACTTTGCTTTATCCCACCTCTTTAATCCATCACCAATTAATTTCATATAACCCACCTATGTCCCTCTTTTGATCGCAAAGTTCAAATACAGATGTAACCTGACATTCTTCAGAGCATTATCTCAACTCCTTGAGGTTCTGCTTCCTGGCATATCTCCAAAGTTTGCCTCAAATAAACTCACAAAATTCTTTACAGGTTTCAATGTTATTTTTAGATTAACACAGTCAACCAAAAGTGTTTGTCCTATGTCCTCATGGCCTCCAGGGAACCATTGTTGTATGGCACACTTCCTTGGTTCAGTGATCATAATCTTTTTCTAGAATTATTCTAAGAGTTTTAACTAAGAGTCCCTGTCCATAATCTATCCATTTAGTGGTAGAATTTGACTGCATCTTGAGTTGTCTTCTTTATCCTTTTCAGTCCTTTTTAACAAGCCAGCCATGTATTTAGTACATAAGCATTTTGAGAACAGTTATTTACATTTTCTATATGGAAAATATTTATAACAGAAATACAGCAAAAGAACCCACTCTCTTTTCCCCCCTAAGCAGTCTCACCCCGCTTAGTCCCAGTGTCAGTCACACAACTTTCCATGTGATAGAAATCCCAGATGAACTTGAAATGTAACCGTGTCTGGAGGAAGAAAGAAGCACACACACTCAGATGCCAAAATCAAAAATGGGATTTAAAATCCTTACATATTTATAAATTGTATGAAAATTTACAACCTCTGCAGTCTCAGTGCTGATTTTCAGATTTATTGACTTAGAAAATCAAGACTTTCCTCTGGGATGTTTTATGCTTGCCACTTGGTAAAGTCACTGACTACTTGATTTAAAGCCCCAGATTCAAGAAAATTGTATCCGAGAAGCCGCAGAGAACATCTGAATTGATGTTTGGTTTCCATAAACAAAGGCTGGAAGGTGCATCAATGCGAATACACTGCAGCAGCCCCTAAGCACCCAAGCACCGCAGATTCCAGGAGGGGTCGTTAGCATTGTATTCCATGTAAATGAACCCTCCCTGGAGCTTGGCAGCATCAGCCTAACAGCAGCTGCTACAAAACCCAGCAAACAGCACACCTATTAGCCTGAGAGATCGTCCCCACAAGATCTGTGCTCACAGCGATGAGTGAGACACTTTTTTCTGCTTGGACTTTCCCTGTAAGGTTATGCATAAAAATGGCTCTGCTCAGAGCCCAGGCTGATTGAAATCTGAGCTGTGCAGGTGTCTTTCAGTCTTCATACCAGATGCAGAGCTCCGACTTTTAAATGACAAGAGAGAGAGGGCACCTTCGTCCTCCAAATCCTCCATCCCTCTAGGGAATGAAGACAAAGGACAGGATGAGGGAACCAAGGTTTGGTGAGGGTCAGAGGTAAGTGCCTGGCAGAGACGGAGCAGAACTGGGGGCACACAAGCTATTAGGTCTCTGAAAAAAAGATGAAGGCTCCCCTTTTTCAGGCAGAAACTCTGCCAATTTGGAAGTGCCTGAGCAAAGTGTGCTGGATCAGAGAATACAGATTAAACCACAGGAATCAGATTTAGTAAAAGAAAGCAGGGACGGGGCTTTTAATTGTGCTTTTCATTCATTCAGAAACAGTGGATTTTGTGTCTGTTGAGCAGGCACCTGTGATGCCGGGCGCTAGGGTGGGATTCAGCAGTGGAGGCAGACACCATCCTTGCCTCCAGGTAGCTTATAGCAAGGCAGACATTAAAAAATTATCATACTAATAAGTATTCAATTTGAATTGTGATAAGTGATGGGGTTCAGGACACGGTACCCCGAAACATGGCAATTTGGCATGTTGAGTATTTCAAGCTGAAGAAATTTGAAAAACAAAAAAAGGCATATGCAGGTAGAACTTTTGACTTGCCACTAAAGCAGGTCACAAAACCTTCATGCAAGAGGTGCCCTCCCTACACCCGATGGAGTGTCCTATCTACTGCAGTCTATCTCCTTGGGCAGAGAGAAATTCACATAAAACATAAATGAATTTGTATGTTTTTCTCTTTGTTAATGTTCAGACCCAGCCAGGAGTCCTAAGAGGATCTAATAAAACTCTTTTCTCCCCTCCATAAGCATTTCAAAGGAAAAATACAGCACAGCTGAAGAGTGAACAACACAGGAACATATAGCCAGACAGAGGCAGAGTGTACACAGGTGGAACAGGAACTTTTAGGAGTAAAATACAACAGGTTTAGGAAATTTTAGAAGTTTTAGAGGACCATGGAGGAAGCACACAGGGCTGCAGAGCAGCAGAAGGTATTGTTATGCTCAGATTTCAAGATCCCCAAAGACCACCAGGGAGCCAAGTCCGATGCAAAAGCAAAGAGCCTTTATTCAAGCTCGAGCTTGGCTCTCCGCCTCCACTGTCACAGCGGCAGGATGCAGGAAGAGAGCGAGTCTCAAAAGCTCAAAGATTTTATAGGGGAAGTGGGGCTTCCTCGGACCGCTGAGTTGGCAGATTCCGATTGGTTGGATGAGGGCTTGGGGCTAGTGACGCAAAGACAGGGTCTGGTGACACAAAGACAGGATGTGGTCAGCATAATTTTGGAGTTCCCCTTGCATCCCCATTGGCTGACTTAAGGGTGAGCTGGGTAACTGACACATCCTGCAGCCTTTCTGGGAAGAGGGGTCAGGTCGGAGACACAGCTACACAAGATGGAGGACATGGTAGGAAATGGAGTCAGTCCTGCTCTGCCCTTTCATTCCCCCCTTGTCTTGGAACTTATGGCTCAATCATGAGACGGACTGCCTTTCTACCTCGCCTTCCTTTAGAGGCCTGTACTGAACACGCAGAACCATCAACTGAACCGCCACTTTGGAAGTTCTTAAAGGGCCCCTGTGTGCTGAGGCCTTGAGACCTCAACCCAAGACCTGGCCTGGTGCCAGCACTGATAAATTTTGTCCAGGAAAGGTTTAATAGCCTCTCTGAAGTGAGAATAGTCTCATTTTCCTTATTATTTAAGCAAGTAAACATTTACAGGGGCTAATAGCAAGGTTAAAATTTCAAACTGCAGTTCTTATATAAGATGGATGCCTCAGTATATTTCCATAGAATAGGGGAGCTGAAAAGCTGCAACAGGTACATTTCCATAGAATGAGGGAGCTGGGAACAGCAAAAGGTCTATATTTACAAAATAAAGAGAAGGAAGCCCTTCATCCAGAAGGAGAAGAAGGAAGCCCAAAGGGAATAGGAGCACAATAAGGAAGAGGGTGGAAGGGACATGTGAGGTTCAACCTTTGAGCCCAGGAGTTACTATGGTAACCAGCCTAAGGGAACAGTGACCAATCAGAGGGGATATCAAAGCACCAGGACCTGCAGCCTTTTAAGCCTTAGGGGAAAGGAACTCAGAGGGACCCTTTCCCCCTCCCCATATGGAAGTCGATTCCTTCTCCCCTTGTGGGAGTCGTACTTGTTCTTGAATAAATTACCACCTTTGCTCTACCATCTTCTGTCCGTGGATTCATTCTTTGACGCTGGCCGACAAAGAATCCAGGTTCCAGTCCAAAAATTCCATTTTGCAGTGAAGTGATGGTTAAGCCCATGACCGATGAGTAGGGTCCAGCCTAGTGAAGAAGCCACTAGGGCTGGAGGCAGAGGGAACAGCAGTTGGGAGGCCCTGTGTGCAGAAGAAGTTGGCACATTCGAGGACAGAAAGGAGGCTCGTGTGAGCCAGCCGGGCACTGCAAAGCCCGGAGCTCAGACTGGCTACGGGGAGCAGAGGCTTTTCGAGAAAACCGCTTTCGGGTCCTGAACTTCAGTTCTGGATCACACCTAACAAGAGTCCCACTGGTCAGCTCGTCAACCGCTGTGCAGGAGGCCACTTTGCTCTGAGGCCACTGTTCTCTGCGCTGAACCGTCAGCAGAGCATAAATGCGTGCCCTAAAGTGACTCAGAGGTATTGGTAGAGGAAGCACCAGGTCCGAAAAAGGCCAATGGTATTCAAATCACTGATATTTGGGGTACTGGGTCAGGTTACTGGGACCTCCCTTCAATCACACGTTAGCAACCGCACAAGGTAGGGGAGCTGGCTTCAAACCAAAACACCAGCTCCTCTACAAAAACCTCCCCTTCCTGTCGGCTCTGCTGCGCATTAGTAAGAGGCAGGCAGCCTGGCCAGTGACTTCAAGGTCCTTTTTTCCCTCTAGCATTTGGAAAGGGAAGAATTTTTCTAATATGAGGTTTCGGGATTCATTTATTCCAGTGACCTGTTACCTGTTGCATCAGCAATCCCTCCCAGTGGACAGGTGGAGAGAGAAGAGCTACATGCGTTTAAGGAGGCTGCCTGCCATCCAGGATTGTTTGAGGGGCAGCTGGTCACCCCACAGCCTTCTGCAGTCCCTCGTTTGCATAGCAAACTCAGATCCTGGGGCCCAAGCAGCTAATTAGAAGGCAAGCTTCTCTCTCACCTGAGGGTGTCTTCCTCCATCACGCAGATAAGTGCAAAAGTTGCTCATTCCTTGCATTCTAATCCAGGCACAGGCTTGGCCAAAAAATTAAAACACACACACACACACACACACACACACACACACACATCTTTCCACACTAACTTCCACTAAAATGCTAATGGCAGAACTAGCTGGAGCTCTTAAGACCTGTGCACCAAAGAAAGAGCCTTACTCCAACACCCTTCAAAACGGACTTGGGCAAAATAGCAAAGTGGAGGCCATAATTCTGTTTTAACTAAAGTCTAAAACAGTGGTTCTCAACCTTCCTAATGCCGCGACCCTTTAAGACAATTCCTCATGTTGTGGTGGCCCCCAACCATAAAATTATTTCCGTTGCTACTTCATAACTGTAATGTTGCTACTGTCATGAACTGTAATGTAAATATCTGATATGCAGGATGTATTTTCATTGTTACAAATTGAACATAATTAAAGCATAGTGATTAATCACAAAAACAATATGTAATTATATATTGTGAAATATTTCTTTCTAATTACAAATAAATGAAATTTTGTCTTGAATCGTGCTGTAGCATGGGTAACAGTCTTCATATAACAACAGTAAACTACATTGCTACATTTTGCTACATTGAGGAGCGGTGTGTTGGTTCCTAAGACCATGGGAAAAAGGTGTTTTCCAATAGTCTTAGGTGACCCCTGTGAAAGTGTCGTTCGATCCCCAAAGGAGTTGCGACCCACAGGTTGAGAACCGCTGGTCTAAAAGGAGTCAGTATTCAATGGGAAGATATGTACACATGCAATACACTAATAAAAAATAAAAATTTAAATAAATAAATAAAAGGACTCAGTAATGAGAGACTAAATATGCAAAGAGACAACAGCCAAACAATATATAAAATAGACCTCGGACCTACAAACTGCGGCAACGAACCCAAGAAAACAATCCATTCTCTACCTCAGCCAGGCCCGGAAGCCCACCCACTGTCTAAATCAGACTTGTAAGAAGTCAGACATTATCTCTAGTGAAACCCAGGAAACCAAACAAAATCCCGTGTAACAATCATCCCCAAAAGGCCAGGACTTGATTCATAACTGATAGCTTTCCTGCTTCCCATGTAGGACCAATCAGGGAGGTCCAGGTACGCACCCCAAACCAATCACAGTGGAACCCAACGAAAGCTCCCCCATGCCAACCGCCTCCAAGCAGGCGTACCTCAAGCCTTTCCTCTTCCACTGCAACGCTTGCCCACGCCTCCACCAGTCTTAGCGATTCTGCCGAAAGCTAAGTGACAACAGCTGGCTTCCTTGTTGGAACAGAGTTGACACCACAGCCTGGGCTTATTTTCATGTGGTCAGTCTTTATTTCTCTCCACACCAGGGTTCCATCACACGCTGGGTACCTGGTACATCACTGGTCTGTTATGCCCAGAGTTCGGGGTCCCCAATAATCAACCACTAAGGAGCCTTTTACGATGCAAAAGCAAAAAGTCTTTATTCAAACCCAGGTTTGGCTCCCAGCCTCTTTCTGGCGCAGCAGTGAGATGAGAGAGCGAGCAGGACGGGAACAATGAGTTATATGGGGTAGGACAATTGGGAGGGCTTAGGGAAGTGACAAGGGTTACAGAGATTGGTCACTTGAATTAGGGTCTTTCTGTGGTTTAGCCTTATTAGGACCCTCGCTGTGTTCCTGGAGCTTCATTGGTCCATTCGGCTGATGGTCGGGGAAGCTAGGACATTGCTGGCACACCTGTGGCCACTCCCAGAAAAGGGAGGGGGTTTATGCAGGGGGCCCAGCCCTATAGGACAAGATGGAGGGGAGTTCATTTCCTTTCAGGTCATCATCTCGGGACCTCAGTTTCCTTCTCTGTACAAGTCGGTTCGTATTGCTGCCCCTGTCCCTGTTATAGTAATTGTGAGGAAGAAATAAATGCTTTGTAAACTAAAGCACTAAAACAACCAAGTTCTTCTGTTAGCAGAGGCAGCCAGGAGTTAACAAGAGAGGGGAGCTAGACTGGCTGGGCCTGCTTGAATCTGGACATTACACTTAATCAGGTCTAGGTCTAGAAGTTACAGCTTCACATACCCCGGGGAAGAGCTGAATCTCTACCAAGGGAGTTAACATGCCATAGTCCCCATAGGAGGAGAAAGGACTGGCTTTCCAATCTTCCCCAGGGAATCACTGTCTGCCCTAATTCCTGAGGGCAGAGGGAGGCAGTAAAGGGGAAATTCCTGTGTTGAAGCCTACACAGTAGAAGCCAAGATCAATGGCAACCATAAAGGGGAGATGTCTAGCCCGAGAAAAGGATTGGATTGGATGAGGGCATGGAACCCCAGAAGGTCCAAGAAAGGTATAGAATAGGGAGAGGGCTCAGTACAAGCCTGCGAACAGCCAGAAAAGAGATGGTGAGTTTGAAAGAAAGCTTACCGCTTCCCAAACATGAGAGAATGAATGCAATCAAAGCCTGACAGAGGCCCTCCTCAGGAGAGGACACTTCCTCTCTGTACCAGCCCCATGGCTCCAAGCTCAGCTCCAAGCACAGAGCTGGCTGCCGGGCAGTCAATCAGGAACAGAGACTAAGCTAACGGGATGGGGACAGAGACTGAGCCAGATTAAGCTTTGGCATGTCCTGAACTGCCCTACAAAGTGTCCAGTGCCCTGCAGATGCCGGGCCAATGGCACAGAATCTCAGGACCCTGGCCTTTCTCCTTGGCTTGTGCACACAAAGCTGGACTTCTTCCACAGCAGGACGGAGCTGACCACCTGTCACAGAAGAGACCCCGTATTTCTACTCCAATACATCTTACCGCCACTGCCCATCCTCTCACGTGTGGGTCCCTGACATGCTTTTCTCAAGACTGTGGAAGAGCCCTCTTTCCACTGGCCACAGTTCCTACTCTGGGTGTCAACACTGTCCATCCACCACTTTCCTCTGATCTTACACTTCCTCCTCTCATTTCACGGCCCTTGGGCTTAGTTGAGCATTTTGACTTTATGATATAAAAGATGGGAAAAGTCATGTATAGAAATTTAGAAATGGAGACACTGTATTTTTCTCCACTGCCAATGACTTAGCTTCTCTACCATCCTTCCTTCTCTCTCTCCCCCTCCTGGACCCCCTCTATGTGAGTTTCTCTTCCCTAGGTATGCCTTTCATCCTGCCAGCTTCTGTTTCTCTCTTTCTCCTCTTCCTCTGTTGTTATTGGTGGCTTCTGTTCTCTGATGCTAGATTTGGGGATTTTCAAACTTATAAAATCCTGCAAGTTTTCCCAATTCGAGGACAAATGTTGCTCTGGTGGGTCTGAGAGCATTTTAAAAGAAATACAGTTTCATTACTTCTAAGGACAAAAAGATAACACTGGTTAAAAAGGGAATAACAAAGCCTCAAAGGACTCAGAGTTGCAATTAGCCTATTCATTGTGTGAATGCAAATTGAGGTTAACGGATAGATGAGCATTTTCCTTGTTTGCACTCTTAATTCCATTAGCAAATCTTATTCTCTTAGTTGCATAAAATCCCATTACAGAGTAATGTTCATCACAAAAATTAATCCCAGGGTCTTCTATAATTGCAAATATGAATCCCTGTTATAGCCCAGTGTTTGCTCATGTGGTTGCAGCCAATTCTCCATACAACACAACAGTGTACCATAAACCCTGTCGCATGAACCGGGCCTGCCTTGCATGTGTGCACCTAGAAAATGGTTCTCAAACTTGAGGATGACCATGCATGCTGCTGTCCTTCTGCTAGTAAAGTAATTTAAATGACATATTGCAGATTAATAACATTTTAATACATGCACGGGGAATTCACATAAGCATGAAAATTCCAAAGACAGTGAAGCTACTTGAAAAGTAGATTCCTTGTGTCTGGCTGGTATGGCTCAGTGTTTGAGCAACCACCTATGAACCAGGAGGTCCTGATTCAATTCCCAGACAGGGCACATACCCACGTTGTGGGCTCAATCTCCAGTGTGGAGAGTACAGAAGGCAGATGATCAATATTCTCTCTCATCATTGATGTTTCAATTTCTCTTTCTCCCTTCCTTTCTACAATCAAATATATATGAGGCCTGATGCATGAAATTTGTGTGTGTGTGTGTGTGTGTGTGTGTGTGTGTATGTGTGTGGCGGGGTGGGGGGTAGGGGGGTGAGTGGTGTCCTTCAGCCCAGCCTGTACCCTTTCCAATCTGGGACTCCTCAAGGATGTCTGACTGCCCGTTTAGGCCTGGTGGGATCGGGCCTAAACAGGCAGTCAGATATTCCTCCTACAATCCAGGACTCCTGGTTCCCAACTGTTTGCCTGCCTGCCTTCCTGATTGCCCCTAATCCCTTCTGCCTGTCAGTCTGATCACCCCCTTACCACTCTGCCTGCCAGCCTGATCACCTCCAAACTGCTTCCCTGCCAGCCTGTTTGCCCCTAATTGCCCTCCTCTGTGGGCCTGGTCACCCCTAACTGCCCTCCCCTGCAGTCCTGGGTCCCCCCAACTGCCCTTCCCTGCAGGTCCAGTCATCCCCAACTTCCCTCCTCTGACAGCCTGGTCATGCCTAACTTCCTTCCCCTGCAGGCTTGATCACCCCCAACTGCCCTCCCTAGCAAGCCTGGTCCCTGCCAATTACCCTCCCCTGCTGACCATCTGGTGGTGGCCATCTTGTGTCCACATGGGGTCAGTCATCTTGTTGTTGGAGTAATGGTCAATTTGCATTTTACTCTTTTATTAGATAAGATAGAGGCATGGGCATGGGTGGGGGGCAGCTGGTTTGTGCTGAAGGGTGTCCCAGATCAGGGTGGGGGTTCCCTTGCAGTGTGGGTGGTCTGGGTAAGGGGCCTGTGGGTGGTTTGCAGGCTGGCCATGCCCCTTGACCCAAGTAGATGCCCTGGTATCTGGGATTTATATATGTTCTACAATTGAAATTTGTAGTCTGGGGCAGAGCTAAGCCTTCTGTTTGCTCCATGGCAGCAGCCATTTCTGTTAGAATTTATTTATCTTCTATAATTGAAACTTTGTAGCCTTAAGTGAAGGCTCTGGGCTGGCCAGGGTGTGTGGAAAGCTTGGCTTTTTCCATCGCTGAGGTAACGCAAGCCTCCCTCTTGCTCTCTCTGGGGCCGTTGACATCTTGGTTGGGTTAATTTGCATACTCATTCCTGAATGGCTAGTGGGCATGACTGTTGGTGTAGCAGAGGTATGGTCAATTTGCATATTACTCTTTTATTAGATTAAAATACTGAGTGGCCAGATTATTAGACCACCTGACATTTGTAGGCAAATTAGCCATACACTGCATCGTATGGGATATGGAAGCCAAAGACCTGTTTGAACACCCTTGCTGTTTTCAGTTACCAAGATAAAAATATTTCCAATTTATACAGGGACACAGGATTGGACAGCTGAGCAACGGAAAAAAATTATGTGGTCCAATGACATAATCCATTATGTCTTCAAATGCATAATGCAGACAGGAAAGTGAGAATTTCACAGAAACAGCATGAAAGTATACACCCCACATGCATGAGTACAACCCTTCAAGCTGGTGGGGACAGTGTTATGGTTTGGGGCATGTTTCCTGGCATGATTTGGACTTTAATTCATGTGGAACAATGTCTGAATAGCTCAACATACCTAAGTATTGTTGTTGATCAAGTTCATCCTATCATGTTGATGGCTATCTCAATGGAGATGGCTTCTTCCAACAAGACAATGCACCATGCCACAATGCTCATATTGTGCAGGAGTGGTTTCAAGAACATGAGGGAGACTTTACCTTGCTTAGGTGGTCCCCACAATCACCAGATCTCCATCCAAATGAGCATTTGTGGGACGAAGTTAAAAGAGCCATCAGGTAGCTGGTTCCACAACCATCAAATCTCACAGAACTGGACAGTGCTATTCATCAGGCATCAAATCTCACAGAACTGGACAGTGCTATGCATCAGGCATGGTGTCAGATTCCTCACATCACCTTTCAACATCTCATGGAGTCAATGCCAAGAAGAATCACCCCAGTATTGAAGGCAAACGGTGGTTCAACGAAGTACTGATGGGGTGGTCATAATAATCTGACCACTCAGTATATGTGTGTATATATATATATATCCTATATAATAAAAGGGTAACATGCAAATTGACCCTACATGCACTGACCACCAAGGGGCAGACGCTTAATGTAGTGTGCTGATGGCTGTGAGCATAGTGGTGGTGGCAGGAGCCTCTTCCGCCTCCACTGCAGCATTAAGGGTGTCCGACTGATGGCTTAGGCCCACTCCCAGGGAGAGGGCCTAAGCCAGCAGGTGGACATCTCCCAAGGGGTCCAGGACTGTGAGAAAGTGCAGACCGGGCTGAGGGGACCCCCCCCCCCATCCTGAGTGCACGAATTTTTATGCACTGGGCCTCTAGTATATATATGTAAAAGAAAAGTAGACTCCTTGTCAATAAATTAACACAATAAAAGAATAGTCAGTTGACATCCAAAAGAGTTAACATCAGACAGCAGTTTTAAACCTACAGTGCTGATGCTATACGAAGTGAAATTTTAGTTGATGCTAAAAGTATATGTTTAAGAGTCTCCTATAAATCATTCCATATAATCCATGCCATATTTTTTCTTTAAAAAAATGTTGCACCATAAATGCTGCCAGAAACAGTGATTCTTTTTCCATAATATTCTGAAGTTTATAATAATGTAAACTCTTTGAGAACAGGTAATAAACACTGGTAATAATAGTTGTGATTTCCTTCTGTTAGACAGTGAGAGGTTCACATATTAAGAATGCCAGAAAATAAAGTGTTAAATAAGGGCACTTCTAGTAGATGAGGTAGGTAAATAGCAGTTGTTGTTCTACATCTGTCAAAACCGTTATGGTTTTTTTTTTTTGTTTTGCATTTTTATGTTTTTTTTAAATATTTTATTGATTGTTTTTACAGAGAGGAAGGGAGAGGGAGAGAGAATTAGAAACATTGATGAGAGAAACATTGATCAGCTGCCTCCTGCACACCCCTTACTGGGGATGTGCCCGCAACCAAGGTACATGCCCTTGACTGGAATCGCACCTGGGACCCTTGAGTCCGCAGGCCAATGCTCTATCCACTTAGCCAAACTGGTTAAGGCAAAGCAGTTAAGTCTGAGAAAACTCAACATAATCATGAATTTTAAAAAAAAATGTTTCTGACAGAATGAAGAGGATTTTTTTATATCCAAGTCATCTTACACAACTGATAGGCAACAATCTTGGGAAATACACTCCCGTACAATGTCTCATCATCATTAGCATACTATCACTAATGCAATGGTTAATGATCCTAGTTTAAACAGAATTAATGAGTTGAAATGGAATCATATAATCAATCTTGGGGTTATTAATATGTAGTAGGATAAATACTGCTCCTGTTACTGGCCAAGGGTTTGAGCTTCCTATATGGTAAGTATGTATTTGGTGGATCTTGATATACAGATTTCTTAGGAGAAAAGATATATGGGAATTAAGGCAATTACTACCTCTAACACTGTAAGACATATCAAAATAATGTATTCAATTGAGAGCACGAAAGGGCTAGTTGACAGCAGGGCTAACATTCCATCTCTAATGAGGAGAATTACTGCATGGCTGGCTGTCACATTTGCTGTAAGCTGCATGGCAAGGGCTATTGGTTGACTATTAATATGATCCAGGGACAAGTGAAACATGGGTAGAAAATGTAAATATGAGCTTTTGGTTATCAAGGAAACCAATAATAACTCTCCCTGATACTTGTAGAGTTGTTGAGATTTGAGCAATTGTGGTAAATACCTGGTATAGCACAGGTTTATATAATAAATAAATAAATAAGTCACATAAGGATTAGAAATCAAGTTTGTTCTTAGTGGCTGTGAATTAACTTTAGTTGTTTTTAAAGCAATTAGATTAATCATTGCTGAAATGTAATGAATTATGCAGTTCTTAATAAAACGGTTTGGTGGGAGAAACAGAATTGTTGGAAATATCAACATGACAATAAGTAATCCTAATAATGTGGGATACTAAAAAAGACAAATATATTTTGCTTCATTTTGTTTCTCAAGGGGCTGTTTGGGTATTTCAAGTGTTTTTGATCAAGCATAACAGCGTAAAATATTGAGTTAAAATTTTTAAGTTGAAAATTGCTGTGATGTTAGAGTTTCTGATAAGACAGTAATGTTTCCTGGTGCTGTATCTAATTGGGATATGTCATCAAGGAACAATTTATACTCTCCATGTTTAACCAAAATTTTAATGATACAAGCTCCCTAATTAGTTTATAGTAAAGCTGCAGGTCAGCTTTTGAACTATTCTACAGGTGCCATTTCAAGTGCTACGGTTGAGTCACAATTTCGAAGCACTGCTCTTAACAAATACTAGGTCTTGTGAATCTTACCGCTTTTTGATTTAAAACTTCTGAAATAGCATCTCTTTTTGTTTGTTTCTTTGTTTGTTTTGCCTGCAGCTGGCATAGCACATGAGTAGAGCACATCTCTTTGTAAGATTAATATATTGATCAGAAGTTCTATGGGTGGTACTATTTATCAAGTTCCGGGAGAAAAAAATGTCCCAGGTTTTGAATCTGTTGCTGAAGTTATGTATGAATCAAAGCTAATCGTAGTCTGTATAATTTCAACATCATTGATGTCCTGTTTGTTGTTTTTGCGGTTATGAATAGGCTGTTAATTTTATCTACCAAGTGCAGAATTCAGCAAAGAATTCATAAAGATTTTTAAAAAATTAAAATAATTGCAGGTGACATGGTTCAAACTGTTTCTATTTCATGAGTATCTATTGTGCTTAGGAAAGAAAATTTTGCACATAAATGCAATTATTAGGGCATAATCACAGAAATGTAGCTATTCTTTATAATAAAAGCTACATTTTGAAACTATAGTTGGAATGGGTTTACCATCATGATATAAGGAATTGTAACCAATAAATAACTTTGACAGATGTGTATAACAATTTTTGCTCATAATTTATCTGTAAGAAAAATCTTAGCTATAATGAGATTAAAGCTAATTTTGAGGAATTTGATTTTCCAGGGGATGGTTGTTTTAGTGTTTCCAGTGTTTTCAGTACTTAGGATTGTGTATAAGTTGATTTTTCAAATGTTTGATATAATGGAGGGCATACTTCTGTTTTCAGGCAAATGCTCCTCTAATTATAAATGTTATTGGTATTACCGTTTTTAGGGAGATAAATGACTCTCACTGTGAGGGTGTTTGATGCTTTGTAAGCATGTAGAACCTAGATAGTATGAGTATTGTCATAGCATACCAGAAAGATTACAACTATGTTGGGGGTTGTTAAGTTAACACTTAGGAATACTATTGTAAAGTGGCATTTTGGCTTCTGTAACATATGATGATTATCCTGAAATAACAGGCATCAGTCTGCAAAGCCACCTGCTGCTACAGATAGGACATGGTGGGAAAGGGGCAAAAATCATAATATGTATCCTTAGGATGGTTAACTTTATGTGTCAACTTGACTAGACACTGGTAACTAGATATTTGACCAAGTAGACTGGGATGATGCTGTGAAAGTACATTTCAGATGAGATTAACATTTAAATCAGTAGAGTATTAGTAAAGTGGATTACTGTTGATAGTGTGAACGGGCCTCGTCCAATCAGTGGAAGGCCTTAAGAAAAAAGATTGCTCTCCCCGAAGGAAAAGGGAATTCTGAGAGAATTCTGCCAGGCTTTGAACTCAAGTTGCAACATCAATTCTTCCTTGGGTCTCCTGTCAGTCTATCTGATAAATTTTGGACTTGCCAGCCTTTATAATTGTGTAAGTCAATTCCTTAAAATAATCTCTCCCCCTCTTCTCTTCTCTCTCCTCTCTATCTCTCTCTTCTTCACCTTCCACCTCTTTCTCTCTCCTCATGCCTATTTCAAATTTAGTTCTTAGAGAGGAACTATCTCAGCTCACTCAAAATAAAACTAAAGGGCAATTCATTCAAAGAATACTAATGAATGACAGATACTGTCAAAGAGAAGTTAACCACTCTAATGATTTTTCCTTGCTTTTGGTTAGAAATTATCTTTCCCTTAAAGAAAAAAGATAAGGCATGTGCTTGGCAAAGTTGAAATGCTTCATCTTATTCCTCCAAGGTGAAGTGACCCGCATACTGTTTCATCATTTCAGACTAGCATTCATCTTAGGTTTCAAAGAAAATGTGATTGCTCAAAGGTAAAAACTAAGCACACAACAGGGAAAAGTCATAATATTCAACCTTTTCATTCTTCTAGTTTGCCTTTTCCCTCCTTCCAGCTTACTTCTCTTTCCAGCTTGTCAAAATGAGACTCGTTTATAAAACCAAATATTTAGATGAGAAACTTTCTACCACAGTTTCAATGTATGTAGAAGACGGTTACTAGGGAAAATCTCAAATATTTTTTTGATCTCCCAATATATCTCAGGTCCTTGATCCTACTCTTTTAGCAAATGCCCACAGTCTAAATCTTATTTAGAATTACAAACCCAACATTAGGAAGGAGAATGATAAATTTGTTTACTCCAAAAGGACATGGATTCCCCAAATTGATTAGATTTTCTAGCTTTCTTGCACAGACAACATGGAACTTTGCATATACTTGTTTTGTCCTTCCCCTTTAGTTCCTGGATAACTCCTAAAGATTTAGCTTAGATGTAACCTCTAAGCTTCTCTCCTTCTTCCTCTAAAACAGGTGCTCCTCTTTTCTGTTCCTATAGAGAGCTATGCATAGTACCTAAAATACCCAAAGGCCAAGATGTGAACCCTAGTTTTTCATTAATTAACATTTTTTTCTTTCCTCTAGTATTTTGGTTTCAGTGTTCTTCATTCAATATAATCCCTTTGTGGACCTGCTTCTAAAACCAAGATTCTTCTATAGCCAATGGAGAGCCTGGATGGAGATGGAGAGAAAGCTGGAAACTTCTCTAGTGTGCTCTAGAGCTATATAGTAGGACACTCAGGCAACTACAAACCAACGAACAAAACAGAACACCCATTCTCCTCTCTGAGAATGATGAAAGAGAGCGAATGTAGCCCAAGAGAAGAAAGAATGGGACATTACATGAGAATTAACGGACATCTTGAGCGTGAAACACTCCCCAGTATTTCTTAGAAGAAACTGAAAACCAAGAATCCTCTATGCTTTTAAAAATGTAACATTGGTGCATCCAAATATCATTTAAATTCTTTTGGAAGAGGAACCTTTACCATATTCGAGACATGAGAGAATAGAAACCCAGCATTTTGGGGTTATGCATATTCTGAATAGAAATGCAGAAATAGATTTATTCCAGGCGAATAAGCATGAAGAGGCAGCTACTGAGTGTTCTGCATTTATTTAAGTAATTATTCCCCCTTAAGGAAAATATTTTACAACCATAATGGATCAGTGGGGAGAAATAAAGCAAGTGAAAATGCCTTCCAAGTACAACCAATGGCCTGGGGACTGCAGAGAAGGACACCATGTGTTAAGAACTCACTCAACTTGCCAGCCCTTAGGAAATAATTCAGGATCAGGAATTTATGGCTCCTTCAAGTGCTCTAACAAGGACTTCTACAATACCAACCCATACCTAACCTGTCAACACATAATAGATTCTGAGGAGGACCTAGATTCTATCCTTAAAACTAGAGGTAGCCGAAACCGGTTTGGATCAGTGGATAGAGCATCAGCCTGCAGACTGAAGGGCCCCAGGTTCGATTCCGGTCAAGGGCATGTACTTGGTTGCGGGCATATCCCCAATGGGGGTCGTGCAAGAGGAGCTGATCAATGTTTCTCTCTCATTGATGTTTCTAACTCTCTATCTCTCTCCCTTCCTCTCTATAAAAAATCAATAAAATATATTTAAAAACAAAACAAAACAAAAAAGAAAAACTAGAG
>PVJN01024592.1:0-30951 GCA_004026805.1 Lasiurus borealis | reverse complement strand
ACATAGACTAGCACAGGCAGTAAAGCTGATGGTCCTGCGCACTCACTATCGTCACGTTTGCACTGATGGTGAAGAAACAATGATTTGATTCTCCTATAAAACCAGTGGGGAATGTTAGAGAGTGGGAATTTTTGAGCATGATTTCTCTTAGTCGACCTAGCCTTGAATCCCAGCTGCACCTCACAAAATAGCCTTGCAAGATAGAACACTGTCAGCTTTCTGAAGAACAGGATGACCTTGTTAATAACATGATCATCAAGAATATGACCGTGACATTGAAGAGTTCAAAGTTAAGAATAGAGTGGAAATTTCCAGAGTGCTGTAACCCAGGTGCAGGTTGTTAGTGTAACCCAGGTGCAGGTTGTTAGTGTGTGTGGTGAAGACAGCCTATAGCCAAACTTTGAAAGGAGACAAGGCCCAGATGTCTCAAGAGATTAACCCAGAAATAACCAATAACCGCCAGCCGCATCCTGTTATCATAATACTATAAAAAATACCCTGCAACTTGGTTCAGGGCTCTCAGCCTCTGCTCTGCTTTCAGAGTATGTTGTGAGCCCCAGCATGCTTGGTGAATAAACCCTTTGCTGTTTGCATGAGAACGTCTCTTGGAGCCTTCCATTGAGCGGCGAGCGTTTCGACCCTTACATTTGGAGGTCCCACCGAGATCAGCTCAGGCTGCCCTGGAAGCCCCCAACAGATGCTTCTCTGGGTAAGTACAGGCGTCTCTAGATACAGTGATTGCTTAGGTTCTGGTTGAGGCTGGTAAGGTGGCTATTGGTGCGGAGCGTGAGCTTCCTCCGAGTGCGGCTGACAGACGTGTCCGGGAGCTGCAGGCCACATCCCTGGGGGACGCCCTGGTGGAGGTAGGGGAGCTCCAGGGACACCTGGATGTCTCCCATCTGGTGAATTCTGATTCAGTAACTTTATTGCCAGCCAGGTCAGTTTTGCCGGCTAATCCGTTTTGGTTTCTGTCTGAAAGTTTTGTGTCTGTGATTGTTGTTTTTGTCTTAATTGTTATTGTCTGTTTGTCTGCTATTATGAGTCAGACCACCTCGACTCCCTTGTCTCTAACCCTGGACCACTGGTCGGAGGTAAAGGATCGAGCACAAAATCTATCCCTTATTATTAAGAAGGAGAAATGGCAGACTTTCTGATCTGCTGAGTGGCTGACCTTTGACGTTGGCTGGCCACCAGAGGGCTCCTCATCTGTCCCTCATTAGGCAGGTGAGAAATGTAGTCTTTCAGCCTGGTCGACATGGTCACCCCGATCAGGAGGCCTATATTTTGGTTTGGCAGGACCTCTGTGAGTCTCCTCCCACCTGGGTAAAACCTTTCTTGCCTCCCGACCCAGTTCCCGAGTCTTCTGCCTCAGCTGTGATGCTCACTGTGAAGCCCACAGCTCCTATTCTTTACCCTTCCCCTCCTCCAGTTCCAACTTCCTCCACTTTGTCCCCTCCTCAATCCCTTTCTGACTTCGCAGGTAGTGGGCCAGCTCAAGGGACACGAAGCCGACGGGCTCAGGGTCCTTGAGAAGACCCGGATGTGGCCGTGACTCTGCTGCTCCGTCCCTATGGGCCCATGATAGATGATGGGAATGGTGGGGATATGCCAGCTTCACAATATTGGCCATTCTCTTCCTCTGATCTGTATAACTGGAAAAATAATAATCCCCCTTTTTCTGAAGATCCTACCCGACTGATAGGACTCGTGGAATCCCTTATGTTTTCCCATCAGCCAACCTGGGATGTTTGCCAGCAGCTGTTGGGCACCCTCTTCACCACTGAGGAGAGGGATCGGATACTCCTGGAGGCAAGGAAATATATCCCTGGACAAGATGGGCGCCCGACACAGCTCCAGAACATCATTGATGATGTGTTCCCTCTACACCAACCTAGCTGGGACCCTAATACTTCTCAACGTAGGGAGCATCTGTCCGCCTACCGCCAGGCTCTCGTGGTGGGTCTCCGCGCGGCCGCTAGGCGGCCCACCAATTTGGCCAAGGTAAGAGAGGTGGTCCAAGGACCTAATGAGTCTCCCTCGGTATTTTTAGAAAGACTGATGGAAGCCTATCAGAGATACACCCCCTTTGACCCTCAGTCAGAGGAACAAAGAACCTCTGTAGCCATGGCCTTTATTGGGCAGTCTGCTTCAGATATCAGGCGCAAGTTACAGTGCCTGGACGGACTGCAGGACTTGACCCTTAGAGACCTGGTAAAAGAGGCAGATAAGGTTTTCCACAAAAGGGAGATAGAGGAAGAAAAGGAGCAGAGGAAGGAGAAGGAAAGGGAAGAGAGAGAGAGGATATGAGGGACAAGAAGAGAGACAAGGCATTGACAAAAATCCTGGCCACAGTGGTAAAAGGCGCAGGACCCAGAAGGGATAGGAGAGACAGTAAGGGAAATAACCTGGGCTCACGCCTCCGTCCAAACCTGGACCCAGACCAATGTGCTTACTGCAAGGAGAAAGGTCATTGGGTAAAGGAGTGCCCTAAAAGGAAAAACTCTCGGGCTGCTCAGCCGGCAATTCTAGCCCTGGATGAAGATTAGGGGCGACGGGGCTCAGAACCCCTCCCCGAGCTCAGGGTAAAGTTTAATGTGGAGGGGACCCCCATTGACTTTGAAGTGGATACAGGGGCAGTTTATTTTGCTCTCTAGGTCCACTGTCCAGCAAAAGATCATTAGTCAGGGGAGCAAATGGAAGCAGGTTTCGTGCCTGGACAATGAAAAGAACTATGGATCTGGGAAGCGGAAAGGTCCAGCACTCGTTCCTGGTAATCCCTGATTGCCCAGCCCCTCTTATGGGAAGGGATCTACTCACCAAATTAAAGGCACGCATAATTTTTAACCCCAAAGGGCCGGAAGTGGAATTCCTAAACCCCTTGGTAGAACAGCCAGCAGTTGCAGCATTAACTATGTCAGTAGAAGATGAGTATCGGCTATATAGCTCCCCGAGGGAGCCCCTGGGGCAAGAAATACAGCCATGGCTTGCGGAATACCCTGAGTCATGGGCAGAAATGGCAGGATTAGATTGGCTGTTAACCAACCCCCAGTAATTGTAACTCTAAAAACCTCAGCAACTCCTATTCGAGTTAAACAGTACCCCATGAGCAAGGAAGCTTGAGAAGGGATTAGACCCCATATACGAAAATTACTTCGGTTGGGTGTTCTAAGACCTTGCCAATCGGCCTGGAACACATCCCTCTTGCTTGTCAAAAAGCCTGGAACAGGAGACTATCGCCCTGTGCAAGACTTAAGGGAGGTAAACATCAGGGTACAAGATATCCACCCTACTGTACCTAACCCTTATAACCTACTGAGTACCCTCGGTACTGATCGGACTTAGTATACTGTGCTGGACTTGAAAGATGCTTTCTTTTGCTTACAACTACATGACAGCAGTCAACCCGTTGTCCTTTGAATGGACAGATCCCGGGGCAGGAATCTCAGGGCAGCTGACTTGGATGCGTCTGCCTCAGGGCTTCAAAAATTCTCCCACCATTTTCGATGAAGCCCTCCACCAAGACCTGTGCCTCTTCAGAACCCGCCACCCAGAGGTAACCTTGCTCCAGCATGTGGATGATTTGTTGTTAGCAGCATCCACCCAGAAAGAATGTGAGTACGGGACCCGCTTCTTGTTGCAGGAATTGGCACGGCTAGGATATCGGGCCTCTGCTAAAAAGGCCCAACTATGTAGACAAGAAGTAACTTTCCTGGGATATACCCTCCGGGATGGGAAGCGCTGGTTAACCGAGGTGCGGAAAAAGACTGTTACGCAGATTCCTGTACTCACTTCCAGAAAACAACTCTGGGAGTTCCTGGAACGGCTAGGTTCTGTAGACTGTGGATTCCGGGGTTTGTGTCATTGGCCACCCCACTTTACCCACTTCTAAAGAGTGATGCAGAATTTTCGTGGGGACCAGAACAGCAGCAGGCTTTTGATGATATCAAAAGGGCCCTATTGTCAGCTCCAGCATTGGCACTCCCCGATGTAGAAAACCCTTTACTCTCTATATAGAGGAACGGAAGGGAATAGCTCGAGGAGTCCTAACCCAGACTTTGGGGCCCTGGAGGAGGCCAGTGGCCTATCTGTCCAAGCGTCTGGACTCGGTGGCAAGCAGGTGGCCCTGCTGCCTGAAAGCTATAGCTGCTGCTGCTCTGTTGGTCAAAGATGCTGATAAATTGACTTTGGGACAAAAATTAACTATCATAGCCCCACACACCCTGGAGAGTGTCATCAGGCAACCTCCAGACCGATGGCTCTCAAATGCACGCATCACCCATTACCAGAGCATTTTGTTGGATAAAGACTGGGTGACTTTTGGGCCACTGTCCACTTTAAACCCCACCACCCTGCTCCCAGACGAGGCTGCAGACCCAGTCATGCACTCTTGCCAGGACATCCTAGCGGAGGAAGCTGGAGTTCGCCATGACCTAAAAGACCATCCGCTACCCAACTCGGAAGTAACCTGGTTCACGGATGGCAGCAGCTTCCTGCAGGACGGTAAGGGACATGCGGGGGCGGCGGTAGTCAGCGGGACTGAGAGGTTCTCTGAGAACTGTGTCCTCACAGAGACAGGGTTTGGAAAGCAGGTTGGCTTCCCAGAGAGACCCTATATGGTCGGCAGGGCTACCAGAAGGAACCTCTGCCCCAAAAGCAGAACTAATCTCTCTCAGAAAGGCCCTGGAATTGGCTAAAGGAAAGAGGACTACCATCTACACAGACAGTCGCTATGCATTTGCCACTGCTCACGTGCATGGGGCCATTTATCAACAGAGGGGGCTACTAACATCAGCGGGAAAAGACATTAAACATAAGACTGAGATTCTTAGGCTCTTGGCAGCTGTTCTGCTACTTACCAAATTGGCTATTGTTCACTGTCCCGGTCATCAAAGAGGATCAGACCCCGTAGCCATGGGGAATCGACAAGCAGATAAAGAAGCAAGAGCAGCGGCCCTCCGAGAGTCAGAAGTTCTAGTACTGGTGACTGAGACCCAAGGAGATGATCCTATGACCGCAGCTACTGAAACTAAGGAACAACAGGCTACCTCCTATTTACAACACGTTCATCAGCTCACCCATCTGGGTGCTAGAAAAATGCAAGAGCTGCTAAGGGAGCAACCATTTTCCCTGACCCCCACAGGAAATAAAAGGTTGGCAGGTCAAATTGCCAGAGACTGCCAGGCCTGTCAAGTTGTAAATGCACATCCATCCTAGGCTCCGGAAGGAAAAAGACTGAGGGGAGATAGGCCTGGTCAATTTTGGGAAGTAGACTTTACTGAAATTAAACCAGCCAAATGTGGGTTAAGATATCTTTTAGTTTTTGTAGACACTTCATCAGGATGGGTAGAAGCCTACCCCACCAGAAGGGAAACGGCCCAGGTGGTGGCCAAAAAGATTATGGAAGAACTTTTTCTTCGATTTGGGCTTCCCCAGGTAATTGGGTCGGACAATGGACCTGCTTTCGTGGCCCAGGTAAGTCAGGGATTGGCCAGGGTTTTGGGGATTAATTGGAAACTGCATTGTGCCTATCGACCCCAAAGTTCAGGTCAGGTAGAAAGAATGAATAGAACCATTAAGGAGACTCTAACTAAATTGACCTTGGAGTCTGGCTTAAGGGACTGGACCTTGCTCCTACCTTACGCCCAATTTAGGGTTCGAAATACCCCTTCCCCTTCTATGTACAATCTTACTCCCTTTGAGATTCTGTATGGCACTCCGCCTCCAATTTTAAAACTGACCTCCATGGTAGATATAAATTCTTTGCCTTGTACCCCCTTGATCGCCAGGTTAAAAGCCTTGGAAGGAATCCAGCAGTTTATCTGGAAACCATTAGCGTCTGCCTACCAGCCAGGGGAAATCAAGGTCCCCCATCCCTTCCAAGTCGGTGACTCAGTATACGTGTGAAGACATCAGATGCATAGCCTGGAACCTCGGTGGAAGGGACCCTACCTGGTGCTCTTGACAACCCCAACTGCAGTAAAGGTAGATGGCATTGCCTCCTGGATCCATGCGTCTCACCTCAAGCCTGCACCATCACCAGGATCCGGATGGACATTGGAAATAACTGAAAACCCTCTCAAACTGTGCATTCGCCGCGTGGGTAGGGCTATGCTTTCTTCCCCTGACTACTAGCAACCCTCCTGCCCCCTCTTCTTTAACTTGGGAGATCGTAAATCCCACGGGGCAAGTAGTTTGGTCAGTCAGGGGAACCCACACCCTGGGGACATGGTGGCCAACTTTATCAGAGATATTAAATTAATGGTCATCAGACAACAGTACACTGCCCTACAGGAACCAGATACAGATCTCTAAGATTAGAGATCACACAAAAAGAAGTGGGGAATGAAGAGTTCAAAGTTAAGAATAGAGTGGAAATTTCCAGAGTGCTGTAACCCAGGTGCAGGTTGTTAGTGTAACCCAGGTGCAGGTTGTTAGTGTGTGTGGTGAAGACAGCCTATAGCCAAATTGGGGAAGGAGACAAGGCCCAGATGTCTCAAGAGATTAACCCAGAAATAACCAATAACCGCCAGCCGCATCCTGTTATCGTAATACTATAAAAATACCCTGTAACTTGGTTCGGGGCTCTCAGCCTCTGCTCTGCTTTCAGAGTACGTTGTGAACCCCAGCATGCTTGGTGAATAAACCTTTTGCTGTTTGCATGAGAACATCTCTTGGAGCCTTCCATTGAGCAGCGAGCGTTTCGACCCTTACAACATTACTTAACAAAAGGTGTTTTGTCTTAAATTGCTTGCTCTGCAAAAATAAGGTATGGTAAATGTGCTTAAAAGTGTTCCTGAATAAAGGGTCAGTGCTGTTCTCTGTACTCCCTGCATGGAAAAAGGCAGAGCAGTAGCCATCAGCTATTAAAGGCTCCCTAAATTTTAATTTGGTCTGGACTCCAGTGGCCATTCACTCGAGTTCGCTCCACAATCCTTCCTCAAGCAGAGATGAAAAACAAAGCAATCTATGTTGAAGGGGGGTGGGGGGAATGCGGAGAGAAACAGGGGACACATATAATACTGTAAACAATAAACATACTTAGAGCAAACAAACAAACACCAGAACAACAAACAAGGAACAGCCTAAGGTGCCATTTAGAGCAAGATGGTAAAAACCAACAGCAGCATGAGGAGCAGCAGAAGGAGAGGGTCTGCATGGAACTGGAGCCTGTAGCTGGGCTCCACTAAGGGGGTGCACATTGCGCTACCCAGTGGAAGAATCAAAATGAAGTAAATAAGTGAGTGGGAGCTGAGAAGTGGAAATAATGAAGGTGAGGAAGCTAGGGAGGAAGAGGAGGAGAGAGGCAGTGCTGGGAGTGATGAGGCAGGTCTTAGGGTGCAAGTCCTTACCACCCAGGGCCAGGGGCCTTGAGGTTAGATTTTGGGAGCTGGCAGCCCTGCAGCAGAACCCGGCCTTTGATCTCCCTGACAGGTATTCGTGCTCAGTGTTTGGATGCTGATGGGAGGGGCCAGTGTGTGAAGGTAGAAGATGGGAGAAGAGGAAATCCCTGAGAAGACTGAGAGAGTAGAGGGTGAGAGGGGACCAGGACTCCATGAAATGGTTAGCCCCGCAGGTCCTCATGACAGAGGTCACTCTATAGACTTGGCACTTCTCCTCCTGATTAACCTGTGCAGTGTCTGTGGCATTTAGGGGAGGGGTGCTCTCCTGCAGCCATGCTAGCCCAGAGCTGCCACAGTGCCCGCCAGCGGCCAGCTCTGGGAAGTCCTTGGAATGGCCGCATGGAGGACGCACCTGTCTGAGATGATCGGGTGGGTGGGACAGGAGTCAGGGATCCACATTGGAGGTGGGACAGGAGTCGCTGGTAGGAAGGGAACAGGTGAAGCCTTAGGAGGAAGGGCTCACAGTTGGGAAGGACAAACCCAACCCTAAAGAAGGGAGGACTGGAACAGAGGGAGGGAGCAAACCCAGAAAGAATGCAATGGGACATATTGGGGAACAAAGGCGGGCCCACCCCAGATCCAACCTGCACCCTTCCTTTAATACTGCACCTTCCTCCTGCTCTAACCTCCAATAGCAAAGGCAGCAGGAGCCTGTGCTGGTGGAGCCTGTCTCAGACAATTTAGACAGTTTGATGTGAGAAATCAAAGGCAGAGACAGCGCAGCTGCTGTGGCCCTGAGCCAGGGCTGCTCCTTCTGGGGAGCCACCCTCCAGCTTCCAGAGCCTCCACCTGCTCCTCCCAGGATCTCTGGGGATGAAGACTGGCGGACATCAGGTGGCGTTCAAGGAAGAGATAGTTCTTAACTGTGGGCTCAGAACCTGGCTCAGATTTGAACTTAAGAATGCTATTGGCCCAGCCCGTGGCTCAGCGGTCGGGCATCGACCTATGAGCCAGGAGGTCACAGTTTGATTCCTGGTCAGGCATATGCCCAGGCTACAGGCTTGACCCTCCCCCCCCCCTCCCCAGCAGGGAGCGTGCCAGGAGGCAGCTGATCCACGATTCTCTCCTCATTGATATTTCTCTCTCCCTCTCCCTTCCTCTCTGACATCAATAAAAATGTGTGTGTGTGTGTGTGTGTTTTAAAGAATACTATCGGAACTAGAATGTTCCGGTTAAAAACAAAACTTTTTGCAAAATGCAGCAAAGTGAGCCCCCTTCACCGGCCCTTGCTGGGGAGACCGTGCAGCGCAGGGCCCTCCATGGGGCCAGGCAGCACTGGCTTTTGCAGAAATGGCCAAGAGAGCGAGTGGGTTACTGTTGCTTCTGGAAGAGGAGTCGCAACCGGGCTAGAACCAGCTCAGACCCGGGGCCTCAACACCCATATCTTCACCAGCTCATCGTAGTTTCTTACCTAGGAGTCCAAAGAGCAGAGGCCACAGGACGGGAACCCCAGGAAGGATGTTGCCTCTCCCCATCTTGAAATAATGCAGCAGGCAAGTCCTCATGGAGAAGCCTGGGTAGGAGGAATGGTGGCTGCGGAGGCCTCCAGGTGCAAATACCCCAGTATCCTCCAGGGAAAGTTGAGTCTCGGAACTCCCAGCCAGTCAGCTCCAGGCGGGCCTCCGGTGGGGCTGAGGAGGTCCACAAATTGTCCCAGTTTGTTCTAGTTTTCTCCTTTTTTCTCATGAGCACATCGGAGGCATTTATAGCGGCCAGAACCTCGGCCCTCCCTGCCCAGGGAGGGGCAACTCTGCTCCAGGTTCAGCGGTTTGCGCTTCTGGCACAGAGGTCCCAGTAGGAGCAAAGGCAGCTGAGAGAGCAGGCCTGGGAGGGGCAAGGAGGGGATCTGTGCCGGGAGGAAGGGACCCGCCCTCTGAACCAGAAATGATCATAAGCCTGTTTGCTTTGAGTTATGCCTCATTTCAAAGCAGGCCGCCTGTAGAGAAGGAAAGAGGAAGAGGAAAAGGAAGCAAATGGATCTTAGAGGTCAGCAGGTGTTCATCCAGGGAAGCTGGTGATCTGGGGCCTGATTCAGCTGCTGGTCCAGGGGTCGAGGGGCAGCCTGGGGCTCTCACGTGGTCCCCCTGTGAGAGGGAGAGGGACCGGCTTTGAAGAGGGCTCTCAGAATGGGCCAGGGCCTACCCCATGACTGGCCCTGTTTCTAGACCTCACAAGTAGCAGTGGGCTGAACTTGATTCTGCAGGTCAGATGTGCAAGGACAGAAATGTAATGACTTACACTCACTGATCTGACTGTGTTCCTGCCAAAGGCTCATCTTGCCAAAGGCAGGGATACTGTGGTAAGGCTGAGGCCATGAATTTGAGGGCCAGATGTTGGCTTTCCTTTCACTTCCTTTTGAAAGGGTCTCTTCAGTTCAATCAAGGGGGGGGGAGGGGAGGGGAGGGGGGAGGATAAGGACACATATATAATACCTTAATTAATAAAGAAAAAAGGCAGAGAAGGTTTCCGCCCTCATAAAGCTTACATTCTAATGGGAGATCAATACAATAAACAAGGGAACTAATTAATTAATATAACAATTTCCACTGATGGAGAGGAACACCAAACAGAAAAGAAAACAAGGTCACGTGGCATTGGCGGGTAGGAAGAAGGGGCATACTCTAGGTGTGGTTGGACGAAGCCCTGGTGAAGCAGTGACATTGGAACTGAGATCCTAAGAACAAAGAGCTCTTGAAGAAGTATCTAGAGAGGGATGCGCACAGCAGCCTGAAGCACCACGAGGAACTTGAAAAACAAAAAAATGAATCTGGGTAACTGAGACCTCATAGCTAGGCAACCAAAGGCTCCCTCAATCCATCTCCAATGATGCTGACTTGGGCATGCCTTCCTAAGTGTCACGTGGCTCCAGTCCTTCATGCTCTTGCCCATGCGGTTTCTCATTCTGTGTATACACTTCTTCCTGTGGTCTCTTCTTCCACATGCTCGCCTGGTGAGCTCCTGCTCATGTAATATCGCTCTAAGGTTTCCTTGTCTCACCCAAGAAGAGGTAGACCCTTCCTCTTCCTGGCTCCCATGACAATCTAGGACAGTAGTTGGCAAACCGCAGCTCAAGAGCCACATGTGGTTCTTTGGCTCCTTGAATGTGGCTCTTCCATAAAATACCACATGTGGGCGCACACGTACAATGCGATTGAAACTTTGTGGCCTGGTTTTCAGCTCTCAAAAGAAATTTCTATCGTACTGTTGATATTTGGCTCTGTTGACTAATGAGTTTACCGACCACGGGCCTAGGAATACCATTTACCGCAGCGTACTATTTAGTCATTTATTTTCTTGTGTGTGTGTGTGTGTGTGTGTGTGTGTGTGTGTGTGTGGAGGACGCACCTGTCTTGAAAACCAGGAGTAATAAAACTTCTGTTTAACAAACTCTTCTCTCCCCTTTGTGTAAAAAAATGTGTCCCCTGAGGAGTGCCGTGCTGAGAGCTAGGAAAGCAAACCTGGCCAGTGCCCAAGCCACAGAGGATTTCTCACATCCTCCAGTTTGAGCAGATACATATCCATATCCATGGACCTGGAAGATCTGGACAATGATTCCTGTAAAACATCCCAACCTGCACAATAATCTTCAGAATGTCTCCGTGTACCTGCCTGGCAGCCACCCCGGACATTGGCACTCCCTGGAGGCACCCCATGACAGAGGCTGAGTAATGAGGACCTCGCACTCTGCAGACACACCAGTTTCTGGGAGTAGCAAAGTGTTTGAAGAGTAACCAGTGCCAGTGAATTAGTCACAAGCTGAACCACTGTCCCAAGTCTCCTCCCTTTCAGCCCTTTCTATTGCCAAGCGCTCATTGCTTCAAGTCATTTGTTGTTTATTTTTAGAAACCAAAATTTTAATGCTTACACATTTGTATAATACCTGGTAGTGATATTTTAATAGCTTTACCCTGTATTATAAAAGGCTAATATGCAAATCAACACATAGCCTAAACATACTGAATGACTCACACTGACCACCAAGGGGCAGCTCAATGCAGGAGCTGCCCCCTGGTGATCAATGTGCTCCCTTATGGGGAGCGCTGCTCAGCCAGAAGCCAGTCTCACAGCTGGCAAGGGCAGTGGCGGTGGCAGGAGCCACTGCTGCCTCCGAGGCAGTGCTAAGGAGCAGTGAGCCAAGTGGTAAGGACTAGCAAGCAGGCAGGCAGTAAGGAGCAAGTGTTCCTGGACTGCAAGAGACATGTCCGACTGCTGGGGTAGGTCCGCTTCTCACCTGTCAGTTGGACATCTCCAAGGGCTCCCAGACTGTGAGAGAACACAGGCTGGGCTGAGGGACCTTCCCCTCTTCTTCCCCCAAGTGCATGAATTTCATGCAGCGGGCCTCTAGTTAGATATAACTTACATGCCATATAGTTCTCTTGTTTAGAACAGGCAAGTCCTTGGTGTTTAGTGTGTTGACTGAGTTGTGTTTACTTTTGACCTGAGGCCCAGTCTTTCCTCTCTGTTACCTTCCACTTCCTCTCATCCCTTCCTCCTGCTGCTCGGCTCGAAGCAAACTTGAGGCCCTGCAAACTGCAATTGGAGGGGACACACCTGCCCATAGTACCTCCACCCTCCACCCCCCGTGCCCGGGTTCAGCCTGTGCCATCTGTGGCCTGTGTGCCCCAGGCCCCTCAGTGGGCCCTGGGAGGCCTGGCCCAGGCCCTCTCTTCTCTTTCCTCTGGCAACTGGAGTGAGAAAGGAGGAGAGAAAGGGGACAACGAGGTCTCTGGGATCCACTGTGGAGCCTGTGAATGCTGGTGGGCTGAGCCTGGGCTTCTTTCAGAGCTGGAGACCCAGTACAAGCTGTGGGATCCTTGGAGTGTGTTCACTTCTCACACATGAGGGAACCCTGATCAGAGCACGTGGGATGTCTAAGGTCAGTTTGACATACGCAGGTGCCAGAGCAAGTACAAGGCACACACTGCAGAGGTGAATCTTTCTATGCCAAATACTGATGCCATTGCTTGGTAAGAGGCCTCTTTTGTCTCAATTCGTAAAAAAAGATGTGCTATTGACCGTCGGGTAGGAGGCTGCTTGACTTGGCTCCTGTGTTTGCAGTGTATTAGTAGGGCTGCTGTGTACTCGGTTCCTGTGTTTGTACTGGATTAACAGGGTCTGCCGTGTGTATAAGGGCTCCTGTGTTAGGACTATATTAGCAGAGGCTGCTGTGTACAAGGGCTCCTGTGTTTGTACTGTATTAGCAGGGGGTGCTGTGTACAAGCGCTTCTGTGTTAAGACTGTATTAGCAGGGGCTACTGTGGACAAGGGAAACAGTGTTTGTACTATATTAGCAGGGGCTGCTGTGTGTACTGGACTGCTGTGTTTGTACTGTATTAGCAGGGGTTGCTTTGAGTACTCGGCTCCTATGTTAGGACTGTATTGGCAGGTTCTGCTGTGTTTACGGGCCTCCTTTGTTTGCACTGTATTAGCAGGGAAGCTGTATACAAAATCGCCTGTGTTTGTAGTATGATAGCAGGGGATGGTGTGTACTGGGCTCCTTTTTTTGAACTATATTAGTAGGAGCTGCTGTGTGTACTGGGCTCCTTTGTTTGTACTATATTATCAAGGGCTTCTGTCTGTACTGGTCTCATGTGTTTGCACTGTATTAGCAGAGGCTGCTGTGTTCTGGTGTCTTGTGTTTGTACTGTATTACCAAGGAGTGCTGTGTACACTGAACTCCTGTGTTTATACTGTATTAGCAGGGATTGGAGTGTGTGTACAGGGCTCCTGTATTAGGATTGTTGTAGCAAGGGCTACTCTGTACAAGGGCTCTGTGTTTGTACTGTATTACCAGAGGCTGTTGTGTACAATGTCTCCTGTCTTTGTGCTGTAATAGCAGGAGCTGGTATGTACTGCGCTCATGTGTTTGTACTGTATTAGCTGGGGCTGCTGTGTTTACGGGACTCCTGTGTTTGTACTGGATTAGCAAGGCATGCTGTGTATACTGGGCTCCTGTGTTTGTACTATATTATCAAGGGTTGCTGTCTGTACCGGGCTCCTGTTTTTGTACTGTATTAGCAGGGACTGCTGTATACTGGTGTCCTGTGTTTGTACTGTATTAGCAGGGCTGCTGTGTTTATAGTATGGCAGCAGGAACTGGTATGTAATGGCCTCCTGTGTTTGTACTGTATTAACAGGAGCTGCACTGTATTGGTCTCCTGTGTTTGTAGTGTCTTAGCAGGGCTGCTGTGTGTACTGGAATCCTGTGTTAGGACTGTTTTAGCAGGGGCTGCTCTGTACAAGGGCTCTGTGTTTGTATTGTATTAGCAGAACTATAGTGTATACTGTGCTCCTATGTTTGTACTGTATTAGCAGGGACTGCTGTATGTACTGGGCTCCTTTGTACTATATTAGCAAGGGGTGCTGTGTATACTGAGCTCCTGTGTTTGTACTGTATTTTCAAAGGTTGCTGTGTACTAAGGCTTTTTTGTTTATACTGTATTAGCAGAGCTGCTGTGTACAAAGTCGCCTGTGTTTGTAGTATGATAGCAGGGCTTGATATGTACTGGGTTCCTGTGTTTGTACTGTATTAACAGGAGCTGCTGTGTACTGGTCTCCTGTCTTTGTAGTGTTTTATCAGGGCTGCTGTGTGTACTGGAATCCTGTGTTGGGACTGTATTATCAGGGGCTACTCTGTACAAGGGCTCCTTTGTTAGGACTGTGTTAGTATGGGCAGCTTTGTGTATTGGTCTGCCGTGTTTTTACTGTATTAGCAGGGTTTTTGTGTCCTGGTGTCCTGTGTTTGTACTGTATTAACAGCTGCTGTGTGTACTGGAATCCTATGTTAGGACTGTTTTAGCAGGGGCTGCTCTGTGCACAGGCTCCTGTGTTAGGACTGTATTAGCAGGGACTACTGTATATACTGGGCTCCTGTGTTTGAACTATATTAGCAAGGGCTGCTGTGTGTACTGGGCTGCTGTGTTTTTATTGTATTAGCAGGGGCTGCTGTGTACAAAGGCTACTGAGTTTATACTGTATTAGCAGCGCTGCTGTGTGTATTAGGTTCCTGTGTTTGTACTGTATTAGCAGAGGCTGCTCTGTGTACAAGGGCTCCTGTGTTTGTACTGCATTAGCAGGGCTGCTGTGTACTGTATTCCTTTGTTTGTACTGTATTAGCAGGAGCTGAGCTATGTACAAGAGCTCCTGTGTTAGGACTGTACTGGCTGGGACTGTTGTGTACAAGGTCTCCTGTGTTTGTACTGTATTAGCAGGGGCTGCTGTGTATAAGAGCTCTTGAGTTAGGACTGTATTAGCTGGGGCTGCAGTGTACAAGGCCTCCTCTGTTTGTACTGTATTAGCAGGGGCTGCTGTGTGTACTGGGCGCCTGTGTTTGTACTGTATGAGCAGGGACTTCTGTGTTTGTACTGTATTAGGAGGGGCTGCTGTGTGTATTGGGCTTCTGTGTTTGTACCATATTAGCAGGGGCTGTTCTGTACAAGGGCTCCTGTGTTTATACTGTATTAGTAGGGCTGCTTTGTGTATGGGGCTCCTGTGTTTTTACTGTATTAGCAGGGGATGCTGTGTGTACTGTGCTCCTGTGTTAGGACTGTTTTAGCAGGGGCTGCTCTGTACAAGGGCTATGTGTTTTTACAGTATTTGCAGAGGCTGCTGTGTACAAGGCTCCTGTGTTTATACTATAATAGTAGGGGCTGCTGTGTGTACTGGGCTCTTGTGTTTTTACTGTATTTGCAGGGGCTGCTGTGTGTACTGGGTGGCTGTGTTTGTACTGTATTAGCAAGGCTGCTGAGTGTACTGGGTGGCTGTGTTTGTACTGTATTAGCAGGGCTCTTGAGTGTACTGGGCTCCTGTGTTTTTACTGCATTAGCTGGGGCTGCTGTGTGTACTAGGTGGCTGTGTTTGTATTGTATTAGCAGGGTTTTTGTGTACTGGTGTCCTGTGTTTGTACTGTATTGGCAGGGGCTCTGTGTGTACTCGCCATCTGTGTTCGTACTGTATTAGCAAGTTCTGCTGTGATTACTAGGCTTCTGTGTTTGTACTGTATTAGAAAGGGCTAGTATGTGTTCTGGGCTCCTGTGTTTGAACTGTATTTAGCAGTGTCTGCTGTGTGTACTGATCTCCTGTGTTTGCGACTACTTTGTGGGGCTCCTTTGAAGAACTCTTTTGCTGATGGCTCCTGGTTAGCAGTAGCTCCTGCTCTCCAGTGAAGACTCTTTTATAGCCTCAAAATGACTTATCTGTCTAATATCCATAGGGTACAGCCCCTGGCAGAGAGGGACCTTGCTCCCACAGTTGGCACAGCAAGTAGGCACAACAATTACTCACTCACTCACTCACTCACTCACAGATTCTGAGTTCCTTCATGAGTGTTTATTTCTTAGCTCAATGACCAAAAAAGAGGGTCTCCTATCTCCAATGTCTGGTAAAGCAACTGACTGAGAGGGAGGAAGTGTCTTCCCCAAGTCTGTGGCAGATTGAAACAGCTCTGAGGGGACTCCTGCGAATGAATGAAGATACTCCGGTCTCCCACCCCAGGCCAGCTTGCTCTAGGAAGGCGTGACCCTGGCCAGCGCTGCTCAGGGCCCTGGGTAAGGCCTTCTCATCTCCAGAGCTGCCGCAGACACCTGTCTCTTCCACCGAGGTCTGTAGTGAGCACCCTGCCTGCCTCCACGGCCCTGGCCCATGTGGAGGTCGTGGGGAAGGTAGACAGTGGCATCAAAGGCATCTCTCAGGCACAGGGAGTTTCTCTAGAACAAAGGATGAATAGTTTCAACACTGCACCCCTCTCACAAATCTTCACCATGGACGCCTTCCAGAGTTTCCTCCCCTTCAAACCACCTCCAGCCATCCAGCTCTCTCATTCTTCCAGCCCATCTCTCCAGTCAACAATTCCCTCTTACACTGGTGGCTCCTTCTCTTAGTACGTCTTCCCCTCCTGCTCAGCCCCAGCATGGCTCCCCTGCTCCTCAGACCCCTTCCTCGTCCTGCTACTCCTCCCCAGGCACTTCCCTGCTCATTGGGCACTCACCACACAGAGGAAGAGCCCGGCCAAGAAGCCTACAGCCACTGCAGCCGAGCCCAGTGTGATAAGGAAGATTTCCCATGGCTTCAGGGACCCATCGAACCTCATGCTGCTCCTTGAGGTAGCAGCACTTATGCTAAGCACAGCAGAAGTTGTATGCATTCCAGGTAGAGAAGGTGTGTCTGGGCCTCCTATGGTTGCATTGGATCTAGTGGTGGGGGCTGTGCTGTTGCCAGTGGAGGTAACTCTGGACCCACTGGTGGGACCTGTGCTGTTGCCACTAGAGGTAACACTGGATTCACTGGGGAGGGCTGTGCTGTTGCCACTGGGGGTAACACTGGATCCAGCATTGGTAGTTGTGCTTGTACCACTGGAGGTTATACCTGGTGATAATGATAAATTATGACACATTTGAGAGAATATATGCTTTCTGCTCAACATTTGGTTTACATTCATTACATAAGTAATTCTATTTAATGCTCACACAGCCTATGAATCATTGAGGTAGCAGCACAAGATTCTATTACTATTACCAGCTAAGATGAAGAAATGGAGGCTTACAGATGTTGAATCTAGCCCAAGTTTATATAGCTGGTCAGTAGTAGAACAGGAATTTGAACCCAAGCTGTTGAGCCTGTACCTTTACTAGTAGCTGCCTCACTCTGTCATCCTCCCTACTCAGCCCCAACACCAGGGTTAGCTGACCTAGTTTCACTGGCAATAAGCTTATGCCAAAATCTTCTATATAAGATCTAATACAGATTTAAATTATCATAAAAGAATTGTAGGACCAGGTGAAACTAGTATATTGATTCATCCATTCTTAAAGTAGTATTGCTCCCTGCTTGGAAAATATTTCTCAGAGTGTTATTCAGAAAACACCTACATTAGGGTCACCTGGAGAGCTTATCTATCTATATAAAAGGCTAATATGCTAAGTGTCCAACTAGTAATGACATCACATAGCAATGTCCAGCTTCCTCTTTCTAGCAGCTAGCCTCCTTGCAGTTTCTTCATCCCAGGAACACGACTTGCTTTATAGCCAGGTGCAAACATTTTACACTTTAACCAAATGTCTGTGAAGCGTTTTCCCATGCATCATTTCATTTGATCCTCACAGAAGTCCTGGAGTAGGTACATAGGAGACTCAGGAGAATCCCATTTCCTTTTCATTAACCAGAAAACGGAGATTTAGAAAGCTTAGAAACTTGACCCAACTGAGAAGAAGTAAGAAATGGTGAACCTTGAAAATGACTTCAGGTTTTCTCACTGTGCAGAATATAGTCACACTGCTGTAGTTAAATATGTTACCCTTTGTTCTCCCTGTGTGATCCACAATAATTATCTGCTTAGTGCTGATACTTACTGCTGTGTTGCTGACAATTACCTGAAAGAGAAGTTGGGGTGCTTCAACGGGCTGGAAAAAGTTTAGCTACATCAGAAAGCAGGTCTAATTAAGCAAATTTATTCTATATCTACAAAAGGCTAAGCTGATTCATGCATGCACGATACATATAAAGCTCTTGCTGGCACCAATCGCATGAATGTGTTTCCATCTGCCATTGTCGATCATGAATTTGATTGACACTTCTATTATATAGAAAGGACGAATAATGATATTAAAATATTTCTTCTAGTTAATTTCCTTTCAATGTGCATGAATCCGTGCACCGGGCCATTAGTAGAAAATAAAGATGTCTACACAAACCTCTCCAGACTGAATGAGTCAGTTTGAGGTGGGGCCAGCTATATGTCTCTCCTAATAGTCAAGTGATTCTATTGGCATTGGAGTGCCAGGGGCTCCTAACCACCTGGGCAAAGACTGGAGAAGAGCAGGTTATGTGTAGGTTAAATGTGCACAATCTGCACAGATTAGAGGCCATAAATCAATACCCACAGGTGTAGGGAGGCTCAGCTGGAGTTAAGGTTAGCCCTCATGACTCTGAAGAACAGACATGCGGCCTCTACCCAAACCTGCATCTATCTCATTGGGGCTCGTTTCACTGATGCCTGGGACACGGGTGCTCCTCAACTCACTCTGCATGTATGTATTTCCCCTCCATTTTATTTCAAGTGACATAGGGTTAGAGTAGAGCTCTATTTTGGGAAGGTCCCCAAATTCTACAATGGGATGGAAATTGGGGGTAAGATCAGAATTATGAATAAAACTAAATAGGAAATGGAAATGACCACATGTAGAGGTGACATGTGAAAGAGAGAGTGGCTTTGACTGAGAATCTTTGGAGAACAGGTGAGTCGAAATGATAAGAGAGCTAATTTTGATTCCAAATGATGAATTCTCTGGGAAGTCCTGCTTTCTGGTTGTGCACTAGGAGATGGAGCTCTGGGGTCTGATGCCAGGGCTATGGAGATGGGGTGGGGGTCCGTTTTGACTCTTGACTTTTGTTCTACTTGGTTGGAGGCTGATTAGGATGATGCAAATCAGGTTAGGAACAGGAGAGAAATTAAATTTATAGAATATATATGAGTGATATTTTTTAAAGTAGACAACTCTTCCTGTCCTTACTATTTAACTCCCCCTTGCCCCAGCTATATCCCATAAATCATTACCATTTTATAGATGCAGAAACCTAGGCACAGGGAAGTTAAACAGCTCACTCAAAGCATCAGGTAGCTGTCGGAGACCAAATATTGTTCTCACTAGGTGGATGTAAACAGGAAGCCAGAAGGCTGGTCAACCTTAGTTGCTCTGAAAGGTAAGAGCTAATTACTCACTGTTTAGTTGAAACATTGGTTGAAGCAACCTCTATCTGTTTGTATCATGTTAATTTCTGTTATTTCCTGCCTAAAGGCTAGGGGTGTGTCCCAAAGCCTTAATAAAAGGGAGAAAAAGGCCAGAGCAAATGGCAGTCCTTTCCACTAGAGGAAGGCTCCCACCTGGCCCCCCAATATCGCCAAATTAATATTTTCTAGTCTCTAATTTCGTTTGTGTGAGGCCTCCTTCAGAACCCGAACCCTGACCCGGGAACCCTGAACCACGCAGGACGTGGAAAGAGGTTCCCACAGCGAAGCAGCTATGATTCTTGGGAGGCCTCTGAGGCCAGTCTTAACGCTGAGCTCCGCCGGCCTCCCAGGGCATTCGTTGTTAGACTGGAGTGATTGAAGCAAAATAAAAGTGCTCACATGGAGGACCACCACAGCCACCCTGGGAGTAGTCACCACTCTGCAGTCCCTCAGAGGCTCTCAGACCACCCGCTTTTAAAATCACTCACCATGCTCTAAGACCAGGAAATGTAATAGTAGCCAGTACTTCAAGGGAATGCTTCCTGTCTGCATCTCGATCTGCCTCTTGGTGGCCAGAAAGCAAGATGCGTGGATCCCAGATGTGGCTAAGGCCTAGAAGGCAAAGAGCAGTATTCTTGAGAAAGGAGAACTCCGGGTGAAGAGGGAAAGGCTGATGCTCCCAGGAGCTGGGGCCTCCTAAGTATGTGTTCTTGGAAGATCCATGAGCTGGAGGTTGGGTGAGAGACTGGATGCTGGACTCCTTATGCTCTCTCCATGCGGTGCTGTTGCCTCTTTATGGTGGAAAAGCTGCAGGGGCCTTTATAGCTTTAGATGGGTGGGGGGCGGAGTTGAGAGGTTGACTTGTTCTGTCAACTTTGAGCAGCTAACAAAACAATACTGAGCCTGCGAAGGAATAGACTAGGGGTCAAGAGGAAGGTGAGAAAGGAGAAAGACATGATCACACTAGACAGGGCACTGGGCTGGGTTGCAGCAGGAAGCAGAATGGGACAGGTAATCAAGGTAGTCAGAGTGGAAGGGGACCCACCCTCTGAGGCAGGGATGGGGCCAGAAACCTGTTCTACTTCTCTTTCCGGGTCAGGGAATCCTGTAGGCCAGCTCTTTTAGTAGGGAGGATGCCCTGATGGACTGAGCTAAGGGGACAAACAGAAATAAGAGTCTAAGGAGAGCAGTAATGAGGGCCCTGGGCTCTGGGCTCTGGGCAGAAGACAGATGTACGGCAGAAGGCTGGTGAACAGTAGGCATTCAACAATTAATGAGTGAACAGAAGAAGAGGAGTCTAGGGCTCAATGAAGCCATCTCAGTGGTGTCCTGGGTATGGGGCTGAAGGCGTGACCATCACAGACAGCTTCAAATACACTCTGGATGGGTGGATATGCGCTCAACTGAAACTTGAGGTTTCTGTTGTTGAAGATGGAGAGCAGATATTCTTGGTCAGCTCTACAGCTGTGACACACATAAGCCCGTGGCTTTGTGCTCTGACTGCACCAATCCCAGTGCCCCGGGCTTTGCAGCTGGCTGTCACTCCTGATGTCTGCTTTCTTTTGTGATGGAGAGCTATGACTGAATTTACTTCTCTTGTGATATTATCTGTACAAGTTCTGTGGGGTCTGAGGTGAAGATGTGATCTTCCACAAAGCATTTGCATGCTTGGGCCAGGCATATGGAAGCATTATTATTCGAGAATTATTTTAAATTAAATGATAGGCTTGAGGTCTTTTGAATTACCCATGATTTGGGGCTGCAAACCATGTAAGTATTGTGGTTACAGCTATTTCTTGACATATGACCCTTTCTTCTGTCAGAGACCAGCAATCTTACTTGCCTTTCCCTGGTGGCAGGGGTGGTGGTGCTTCAGTCTGCACTCTTCCTGCATGTTCAGATTGCTGTGAGGGTCATTGCGAAGACCCGCCCCACCCTGACTGGTGCTGGCAAAGGTTCAGTGCAACCAGTTTAGCCAAAGTTGGCTTCAGTACTCCCCTTACGCCTGGCTTTCTAACTTAACTTAGTCTTTGCTTTTAGCATTCCTTACTTCCCTGCCAACTCGCTGGTTCACCATGTTAACCTTTTCAGAGTATTTTAAGTCAAGGCTCCTAGCTCATTATAGAGTCAGATATTTAAGTTCTCATTGCATTGTTTTGAGAAAGAAATTATGGTATGTTTAAAGGTACCAGCATGGTGTTTGTACATAATAAGCATGCAACAATAAAGGACACAAACAAAGGAGAAAAACATGACTATGTAGATTCCACATGGGAGAGATCTGGAAGAAACAAAGAGTAAGGAGGAAGAATATCCCAAAGGAGCCTGGAGGACACTGAGGGGTCTTAGATGCTTTGTTGCCCCCCCAGTTTGTGTGAGATTGAAGCTACAGTCTCCACACAGGGCAGCGAGGCTTGACTGGGGGACCAATTCACATGAATGCAAATATCAAATCCTTGTGTTATACACCTATATAACTAGCTTAATGTTAGAGGGCAACTGTACCTTAATTTTATATTTTATTTTAAATTTAATAAATCTTTATTGTTCAGATTATTACAATTGTTCCTCTTTTTTGCCCTCATAGCTCCCCTCCACCCGGTTCCACCCACCTTCTGCCCTTACCTCCCCACAACTGTCCTCATCTATAGGTATATGATTTTTGTGCAGTCTCTTCCCACACCCTGCTCACCCTTTACCCCCGAGAATTGTCAGTCCACTCCCTTTCTATGCTCCTAATTTTATTATATTCACCAGTTTATTCTGTTCATCAGATTTTTTATTCACTTGATTTTTAGATTCACTTGTTGATAGATATGTATTTGTTGTTCATAATTTTTATTTTTACCTTTTTCTTGTTCCTCTTCTTATTTTAAAATATATTTTATTGATTTTTTACAGAGAGGAAGGGAGAGGGATAGAAAGTCAGAAACATCTATGAGAAACATCGATCAGCTGCCTCCTGCACGCCCCACACTGGAGATGTGCCCGCAACCAAGGCACATGCCCCCAACTGGAATCGAACCTGGGACCTTTCAGTCTGTAAGCCGACGCTCTATCCACTGAGCCAAACTGGTTCTGGCCTTGTTCCTCTTCTTAAAGAGTACCTTTCAGTATTTCATATAATACTGGGTTTGTACTGATGAACTACTTTAGCTTTTTCTTATCTGTGAAGCTCCTTATCCGACCTTTAATTCTGAATGATAGCTTTGCTGGGTAGAGTAATCTTGGCTGTAGGTTCTTGCTATTCATCACGTTGAATATTTCTTGCCACTCCCATCTGGCCTGCATAGTTTCTGTTGAAAAATCAATCAGCTGACAATCATATGGGTGCTTCCTTATAGCTAATTAACTGTTTTTCTCTTGCTACTTTTAATATTCTCTCTTTGTCTTTTGTTCTTGGCATTTTAATTATGCTGTGTCTTGGTGTGGTCCTCTTTGGATTCCTTTTGTTTGGGGTTCTGTGTGCTTCCTGGATGTGTAAGTCTATATCTTTCACCAGGTGGGGGAAGTTTTTAGTCATTATTTCTTCAAATAGGTTTTCAGTATTTTTCTCTCTCTCTTCTTCAGGCACCCCCATAATTTTGATGTTGGTGTGCTTGAAGTTGTCCCAGAGACTCCTTATACTATCTTCAAATTTTTGGATTCTATTTTCTTTTTGCTTTTCCAGTTGAGTGTTTTCTGCTTCTTTGTATTTCAAATCTTTGACTTGATTCTTGCATTTATTTCAGATCTCTATTAGGTCTCTGTATAATATTTTTTATTTTGGTCAGTGTATGTTTAATTTCTAGTTGGTCCTTTTTCATCTCCTCTTGGGTCTCACTAAATTTATCGACCTTTTCTAGGAAATACTTGAAAAACCTTATAACTGTGGTTTTGAACTCTATATCCAGTCATTTGTTTTCCTCCATTTTTTGTTTGTGATCTGTTTTTTTTTGTCTCTGCATTTTCGCTGCTCCCCTAAGTTGGTAGAATAACTTTGTGTGCTAGTTGTATATATGGCCCAGTAGCTCTGCCTCCTTAATTACCTGAGGTGGACACTCTTGGTTCACCTCTTTGTGGTCTGTGTGTACAGTCTTGTTGTAGTTAAGTCTTGATTGTTGTTGATATCCCTGGGGGGAATTGACCTCCAGGTCTATTGGCTGTGGGGACCAGCTGTGTTTATGCCATGAGAACTTTTGGGGTGGAGTCAGTCTTATGAGACAAGACTTGCAAAATTGCAAAAGCCTCTGTGCTTGACTTGGATGGGATGGAGTCTCAGGGCTGAACAGACAGCCTTGGCTTCCCATCAGCTCTGCCCTATGAGGCCCCTGGGTGTCAGTGTCCCTCAGTAATTGCTGCAGCCCTCTCTACACACACTTGCAAGCATGCCTCCAGACCTCTGCCTTTCATGGCTCCCCTCAATTTCCATGTGCTCCGGGGACCTGTATGAGTCTGGGTCCCCAGGGTCTCCCCTGATACTGGGATTCAGTGCAGTCAGGAGTTTTCATATCCCTCCCACTAGAGGAAGCCAGCCAGGCACTCCACTGCCTGTCCTTTCCACATGCATGTATCTGCACCTCAGCTCCTCTGAGTCTCCTCTGAGTCTCCGTGAGCCCCTCTCTTTCATTCTAGCTGTAGAATTTCCACTCAGCCAGCTTTCCTGTGGTTCTGTCTAGTAGCTATAGTTTTGAAATTGTTGTGTGAGGCAGCAGTTTAGGTGTTCACCTTTGCCACCATCTTGGTTTCTCCTGTATCTCAATTTTTTAAAAAAAGGAATGCACCCTAGCCAGTTTGGCTCAGTGGATAGTGTATCAGCCTGAGGACCAAAAGATCCCGGATTTGATTCCGGTCAAGGACACATACCTGGGTTCCAGGCTCCTCCCCAGCCAGGGCCCTGGTTGGGGCTCATGCAGGAGGCAACCAATTGATATGTTTCTCTCACATAAATGTTTCTCTGTCTTTCCCTCTGTCTACTCTCCCTATGAATCAGGTGAGGATTAACAACAAAACACTAAAAAAAAAAACAAGAAATGCCCTAAGTAGTTGCTCAGTAGTTAGAGCATCGACCCACAAACAGATGAGTTCCAAGTTTGATCCCAATCAAGGGCATGTACTTTGGTTGCAGGCACAATCCCTGGACCTTCTCGGGGCTATTCAGGAGACAACCAATTGATGTTCTCTCTCATATTGATTTTTCTCTCTGTCTCTCTCCCTTCCACTTTCTCTAAAAATCAATGGAAAAATATCCTTGAGTGAAGACTAACACACACCAAAAAAAGGGGAAGAATGGACAGGAAACCATGAAGACCAGGTGACCAATAGAATTCCTGCTGTGTATCTTTTACCAATCAAGTCCATGGTCAAGACTCAAGCCTGGAGAGAAAAAAATGGTGGTGGAATAGACAGACGTGTCCAGAGCCTTGTTGCAGAGCAGACAGAGAAAACAGCTGAGGGTCGCACTGGGTGTGTTTGTTAGCAAGTTAAGGGACAGTTATCCTCCAGGAGAAGGTGGGGGACTGCTGGACAGGGGTCTCTTGACCAGGAAGCCCCACTGCCATGGGGTTTTTTTCTCCCAGAGCCACCAGCACAAATGCGGAGACTGCGCCATCTTGAAGGGGAAAGTGGATGTTTACAGCAGCCTGAAAAGCTACAGCTGCAGAACCCAGAACACCACTCCCTAATTGGCACAAACACTTGGATTCAGAGAAGCTCCATACGCCACATGGAAAGGTCAGATTTCACCTGAGATAAAGTGAAATCTCTGGTCCTGCAGAACAGAGAGATGTGCACACTATGGGAACTGGACCGGGGGAAAGCTGCACCCAGAGAAATCTGTGGACGTTGCACAGGGTGTGATCCCTGAATGTAAAAGGGGGCTCTCAGGGCTGTTAACAGAGGGGGGGCTCTAGAAAGCAACCCATTTTTATCTGAGGCAGAAGGACAGCCTGGGAGTTATTAAAGTGTCCCTGCTGCTTGAACAGGAGCGGAGATGGGGGAATGCACAGACTGCACTCGTTCCTCTTCAGATACTTGCTTCTGATTGCTAAGCCCAATACATAAGATCACCCAATTGGAGACAGCCTAAGAGACGGCAGGGGAAAGTTGTTTTTCTGGGACCTGGAGATCAGAGAACCAGCTCTGGGGCCACCCATTCCCACAACCTATATTGAGTGCCACAGAGAAAGCAGATCCAAGCACAAGCTAGAGAAGACCTATACTCTCAGAGGTCAATTCCAAAACACTGCCACCCAGGGGATGACTCACAAATTGACTATTGTGTAATCACAAAAGAATAAAGAGATTAAGACACATGATTGCTTAAAAACCAGGACTGGCTTACAACACTGAGCAGCAGTGGAACTCAAGGAACTGCAATACCATCCCAACTGGGAAACAGGTGTGTCAAACAGAACAATAGAGGAAGTCAATGACCTTTAATACTGCACATTCTATTCTTTTATTTTTAATTTTTCTTTATTTTTTTCATCTTTCAATTAAAAAACTATTTTTTCTCTTTTTTCATCAATTGAGTTTACCTTTTTAATTATTACATTTTTATTTTCAACCAGTATTACTACTACTACTATTTTACCTTTTGGGGAAAAAAAAAAAGAAGTGTCATTTTATTTTCTCTTTATTTTACTTTGGGATTAGAGTTCTATATTCTACTTTTATTTTTCCTTTAGCATCATTTTACTCTATTTCAACTCTACCTTTATTCCAATACTTTCTTCCTAAGTTTCCCCATTTTGTTGTCTTGTTTCTCTTACCCTTTTCTTATTTTAGATTTTCCCTATTCTTAATTTTTACCCTGTTAAAATTTCATTCCATTTATATATCTAATTTCCAATTCCCTACTCCAAGTCCATACACACCTCTCTCTTCACCATCCAAAAATTATTTTTCTCTATGTCCTTTTGTTGTTGTTTGCTTGAACGTTGATTATGTCGATTTTTTATACTTTTTTGTGAGATTGTTTTTGCTTATTCAACTTGTTTTATTTTGCTTTGTTTTGGTTTTGTTTTGTTTTTATCTCTGCTTTCCCTCACCGCCCTTGATATTAGTTGTTATTTGTAGATTGTATTAATCTCCAGGTACTTGTTGCTGGCATTTGTTGGGATTAGTGGCTGTTCTATTGGAGATTTCTCCTCATATATATAATTTGTTCCCCCTTTCTTTCTTAATCTCTTCCTTTTCTCTCTTACTTTCTCCTCCTCCTCCTCCTTCTTCTTCTTGTTCTTCTCCTTCTCCTTCTCCTTCTCTTCTTTTTTCTTCCTTCTCCCAATTTCATTTTGGCACTTCTTTCTTTTCTTTTTGCCTCTTTTCTCCCTTCTTCTTTCTCTACTTTCCCCTCATTTGTCTCTCACTGGTGGTCACCTTATTTATGGGTAACATCATAAATACATTTCTGTTCAGTGCCTTGTGCATTGTACCTGATTGTGTTGTATTTTGTGCCTTTAAATCAATGTAGCAGAAGGAACTACATAACCAGACACCCGGAGAAGAAAGACCATGGGTATTCAAAGAAACAGCCCACATATGAAAGAAAAGCAGGCATCACCAGAAAAGGAAGTAAACGGAATGGAGGCAAGCAACCTGCCAGAGAAAGAATTCAGAGAAATGGTCATAATGTGGCTGGAAAGAATGGAAGACAAATTCTACAACATGAGTAAGAACCAAGAGGAAATGAAGAAGAGCCAAGAGGAAATGAAGAATAATAAAAAAAGAAATGAAAAATGACATCACTGCTGTAAAGAATTCAACAGAAAGCATCAAAAGTAGACTAGAAGAAGCACAGGATCGCATTAGTGAGCTTGAAGACACGGTAGGAAAAAATACCCAAGTATGGCAGCTTCTAGAAAAAAACATTAAAAAACAAGAGAAGAGCCTAAGGGAACTTTGAGATAACACAAAACAAAACAACATCCGCATAATAAGGATTCCAGAAAGAGTGGAAACTGAGCAAGGAATAGAAAACCTCTTTGAAAAAATAATGACAGAAAACTTCCCTGATATAGAGAAGAAAAAACCCACACAAATCCAAGAAGCTCACAGAGTCCCAAGCAAAATGACCTCCAACAAACTGACACCAAGGCACATTATAATTAAATTGGCAAACACCAACAACAGAGTGAGAATTTTAAAAGCAGCCAGAGACAGAAAGTTAGCTACAAAGGAACCCCCATCAGACTAGAAACTGATTTATCAACAGAAACTCATCAGGCCAGAAGGGAATGGAATGAAATATACAAAGTCATGCAGAGAAAGGGTCTGAATCCAAGAATAATGTACCCAGCAAGGCTTTCAATCAAAATTGAAGGGGAAATCAAGAGCTTCACAGACAAAAAAGGACTAAGGAAATTTATTACCACCAAACCATCAATGCAAGAAATGTTAAAGGGTCTGGCTGTGAAAAAAAGAAAGAAAGAAAGAAAGAAAGAAAGAAAGAAAGAAAGAAAGAAAGAAAGAAGAAGGAACATAGGTGTAAAGAATAAAAATGGCAACAGATAAGTACCTATCAATAATAACTTTAAATGTAAATGGATTAAATGCTCCAATCAAAAGACATAGGGTAACCGATTGGATAAGAAAACATGATCTATATATCTGCTGTCTACAAGAAACCCACCTCAGAAAAAGAGATGCACACAGATTGATGGTAAAGAGAGGGAAGATGGTTTTTAAGGAAAATGGAAATGAAAAAAAACACCTGGGGTTGAAATACTTATATCTGACAAATTAGACCTCAAAGTGAAGGACATAACAAGAGATAAGAAAGGCCACTTCATAATACTAAAGGGAGCAATCCAACAAGAAGAAATAACTCTGGTAAACTTATATGCATCCAATATAGGAGCACCTAAATACATTAAAAAAACCTCCTGGAGGACATCAAGGAAGAGATTGACAGCAATACAATCATAGTAGGAGATTTTAATACCCTACTATCACCATTGGACAAATCCTCTAAACAAAAAATCAGCAAAGAAACATCAATCCTAAATGACACACTAGACCAGATGGAATTAACTGACATCTTCGGAATATTTCACCCAAAGCCACAGAATATACATTCTTCTCAAGCGCATATGGGTCATTTTCAAAGATAGACCATATGTTGGCTCATAAGCAAAGTCTCTTAAAATTCAAGAAGATAGAAATCATAGCAAGCATTTTTTCAGATTATTTAGGCATAAAACTGGAAATCAACTACAATAAAAACAATCCAAATAAATCAAACACATAGACATTAAACAGCATGCTATTAAACGACGACTGGGTAACCAGAGAAATCAAGGAAAAAATAAAAAACATCATGGCAACAAATGACAATAATAACACAACAATACAAAATTTATGGGACACAGTGAAAGCAGTCTTGAGAGGGTAGCTCTTGCTCTACAAGCCTACTGTAAAAAAAAAAAAACAATGGTAATAAATTACCTAACTCTACAACTCAAAGAGCTAGAAAGAGAGAAACAAGAAAAGCCCAGTGTAAGCAGAAGGAAGAAAATAGTAAACATCAGAGCAGAGATAAACGACATGGAGACCAAAGAAACAATTCAAAAGATTAACAAAACCAAGAGCTGGTTCTTTGGAAGGATAAACAAGATTGATGAACTTTTAGCCAGGCTCACCAAGAAGCAAAGAGAGAAGACCCAAATGAACAAATTCAGAAATGAAAGAAGAAATAACAACAGACCTCGCCAAAATACAAAGGATTGTTTAAAAATATTATGAACAACTCTATTCCAACAGGACAATCTGGAGGAAAAGGACATATTCCTTAAAAAATATAACCTTTCAGAACTCAATCAGGAAGAATCTAAACATCTCAATAGGCCAATAACTATGGAAGAAATTGAAGAAGTCATCAAAAAGCTTCCAACAAACAAAAGCCTGGGACCATATGGCTACACAGGAGAGTTTTACCAAACATTCAAGGAAGAATGAAAACCTATCCTTCTCAGACTATTCCCAAAAATTCAAGAAGAAGGAACACTTCCAAACACCATCTATAGGGCAGCAGCATCCTAACACTAATACCAGATAAAGAGAACACAATAAAAGAATTACAGGCCAATATTTCTCATGAACATAGATGCCAAAATTCTAGCAAATGAGATCCAGCAGTATATCAGAAAAATCATACACCATGACCAAGTAGGATTCATCCCAGGAATGCAAGGATGGTACAATATATGCAAATCAATAAACGTGATGCATCTCATAAACAAATTGAGAGATAAAAATCATATAGTCATATCAATTGTTGCAGAAAAAGCATTTAACAAAATCCAAAAGCCTTTCTTGATAAAAACTCTCAGCAAGGTGGGAATAGAAGGATCATACCTCAACATTATAAAAACCATATATGCAAGCAAAATAAATAAATAAATAAATAAATAAATAAATAAATAAATAAAAACCATATATGATAAACCCACAGCTAATGGCATACTCAATGGACAAAAACTAAAACCTTTTCCCCTAAGAACAGGAAAAAGACAGAAATGCCCACTCTCACCACTCCTGTTCGATATAGTACTGGAAGTATTAGCCATTGCAATTAGACAAGAAGAAGAAATAAAAGGCATCTAAATTGAAAAGGAAGAAGTAAAGCTGTCCTTCTTTAAAGATGACATAATACTGTACATAAAAAAACAGAAAGACTCCATCCAAAAAGTAATAGATTCAATAAATTATTTCAGCAATGTAGCAGGATACAAAATTAATGTCAAGAAATCTATGGCATTTCTATACAGCAATAGGGAGCTTACAGAGAGACTAAAAAAAGCAATCCCATTTACCATCGCACCAAAAAATTAAGATGCCTAGGAATAAAATTAACTAAGGAGATAAAAAACCTATATGCAGAAAACTACAGGACACTGAAAAAGAGATAGAGGAGGATGTTAACAGATGGAAGAGCATACCATGCTCATGGATTGGGAGAATCAACATCATTAAAATGTCCATACTACCCAAAGCAACCTACAGATTCAATGCACTACCCATTAAAATACCAACGACATACTTCACAGACCTAGAAGTAACTCTCCAAAGATTCATATGAAACAAAAAAAAAAGACCCAGAATAGCCACAGCAATCCTGAGAAAGAAGAATAAAGTAAGAGGGATCTCAATACCAGATTTCAAGCTCTGTTCTCAAAACAGCCTAGTACTGGCACAAGAACAGACACATAGACCAATGGAATAGAATAGAGAATTCAAATATCCACCCAAACCGCTATGCTCAATTAATATTTGACAAAGGAGGCATGAACATACAATGGAGTCAAGACAATCTCTTCAATAAATGGTGTTGGGAAAACTGGACAAATACATGCAAAAAGAAAAATGAAACTAGAGCACCAATTTACACCATATACAAAAATAAATCCAAATGGATACAGGATTTAAACATAAGATGGGAAAACATAAAAATACTAGAGGAATCCACAGGCAGCACCATCTCAGACATATGCTGAAGAAATTTCTTCACTGACACTGCTCCAAGGGCAATGGAATTAAAGAGAAGATAAACAAATGGGACTACATCAAAATAAAAAGCTTTTGCACAGCAAAAGAAACCATCAAGGAAAAAAAAAACAAACAAGAAAACCCACTGTATGGGAGACCATATTTGCAAATGTTATCACTGATAAAGGGTTTTTTTGTGTTTTTTTAAATTAATTTTTATACATATCTCCTCATTGTCCCCCCTCCCTCCCAGGCATAACCCAACCCCCCAGTGTCTATGTTCAGTGGTTATGCTTATATGCATGCATACAAGTCCTTTGATTGATCTCTTATCTACTTCACCTAACTTTAATCTTCCTG
>PVJN01024591.1:0-31054 GCA_004026805.1 Lasiurus borealis | reverse complement strand
TCCACCCCTGGAGTCCCTCAACCTCTAGACCCCCCTCCACCCCCAAGACCCTTCCCACCCCCAGACCCTCCACCCTTGAATCCCACTCCACCCCAGGACCCTTCCCACCCCCGACCTCCCGCCCGGGCCTGGAACCCACCCGGGGCCGCAGGCCTGGGTGCCTCATCACGCCGCCCAGGACGCCCGTGAACGGCTCCCCGTGCCCGAGGGAGAAACACAGGGCAGCGCTCGGAGAGCCGTCCCCGGGTCACGAACTAACGCCCCCCACCTGCCGGCTGCGTCCGGGAGGGGGCTGCCCCCACCAGCGCTCAGCGCTCCCCTCGGCCTCCCCTCCTGCTGGGGAGCGAGCCGCCGGGCCGGTTACAGCGGGAAGTGGGAGCAGCTGATGGCGCTGCTTAAAGGGCAGCCCGGGGGGGCCCGTCCGGTGCGGGCGAGCAGATGGCGGGCCTCCTCGCAGCCTCACCGCAGGCCGGCCCACACGCCCGGTCCTCGCGGCCTCCTGGCTCCGCTCCCACAGCCGGCCTCCCCGGCACCGAGCGACCAGCCCGCGGGCCCCGCACGCCCGGTCCTCACAGCCTCCTGGCTCCGCTCCCACAGCCGGCCTCCCCGGCACCGAGCGACCAGCCCGCGGGCCCCGCTCCCCCGGCTCCTCACGGCCCGGGCGGTCCAGCTGGGGCGCCGCCAGGACGCTGGCCATCGAGGCCCAGATCCGGCCCATTCGGCGCCGGCAGGGCAGTGCCTGGCCTCAGCTGCTCTCAGCTTCAGGCAGCTCCACCATCAATCACTTAATATCCACCATCAATCAATCACTGAATATCCACCATCAATCAATGAATATCCACCATCAATCAATCACTGAATATCCACCATCAATCACTGAATAGCGGCTGCACGTGGTGGGGCAGGAGGAGGGGGAAAGGCGGGCACAGCCGGTGCTCCAGGTTAAAAGGGGTTAGTGGGGGGTGGGAGGGGGTGGAGCCTCTCTATAACCTACAGGGGCTACAAGAAAAGCAATAAGCCGAGACCGGTGTGGCTCAGTGGATAGAGCGTCGGCCTGCAGACTGAAAGGTCCCAGGTTCCATTCCGGTCAAGGGCATGGACCTTGGTTATGGACACATCCCCAGTGGGGGGCGTGCAGGAGGCGGCTGATGGATGTCTCTCTCTCATCGATGTTTTTAGCTCTCTATCCCTCTCCCTCCCTCTCTGTAAAAAAACAATAAAATATATATTTTTTTAAAAAAAGCAATAAGCAAGTGCAGATATTAACAGGAATCGGTAAGAAAGCGACTGCAGACCACGTACATCTCCAGAGGACGGGCACGGCCGCGCGGGACGGGGCAGCGTGGACACAGAGGTGGCTGCCGGTCCTGCCTTCCCCGTGTCCCGCGTACTGACCGCCACGGAGTACTGACCGCCATGGAGTGCTGACCGCCGCAGACAGCCAGGAAGCACCCAGGTGCAGTGGGGACAGACCCCCACAAACAGTCCTCCTCCGTGTCCCCGCCCCCGCGATGCACACGTAAGTGGGCCATCCCGGACTCTGGGGTAACCAGGACGAGCGGGAATGTGACTGTTCCCCCAACGCCCGGTGCATCTCTCGGTTCTCGGAGAGAAGGGGACCCTGAAAGGCAGGCGTCGGCCGCTTCTCGGGTTCAGAGGGGAGAGAGGCTGGGCCGGAGCCGGCTTCGGGCCAGAGAAGGGGGTGCCAGCCCCGGGGGGTTCCCAGGGCTCCCGCCGGGAGGGCAGCTGAGAAGCCACACCCCCGGCTGGAGGGGGTGGGAGCGTGGACCTCGGGGTTCTGCTTCCCCACCTCCTCCACCCCCTAAGGGGGCGGCCCACCTGACTGTCTGAACAGCCAACCTCCCGCTCCCCCCCTGCACAGCGCCCCTCCCGGGGTCCCCGCAAAGGCTGAGCGACTGTTCGCCTCAAACCTGACGTGGGGAGGGGGGGGATGGAAACAGACGGAGATCAGACAGGCACCCACCCAGCGCACAGCTAGGGGCGTGTCCTCCCGCGGCTGCCCCCCCTTTCCCCAAGGCCCCCGGGACCGGAGAGGAAAGGCCTGGACACACTCACCTCCGGGTCAGACCCCAACATCTGACCATGCCCCCCGCGCGTGACCTCGCGGCGACCCGTGCGTGGGACTCTGGGACGGCGGCCCCTCCGGTGAGAGGCCCAGTGCCCGGCGGAGGGTGGCACCTGGGGACCCGCCCACCCCCGCCGAGCTGACCCGCCCGTCTCCCACGTGCGGGGCAGGCCCACGGGACGCCACTCCCCTCTGACATGTCGCCCAGCCTGTTGGGAAGGAAGTGCCGGCTGCCGGGACCCAACCCTGGTGCCCGAATTCCCGGGGCCTGAGGGGCCTCTGGGGCCAGGGTGGCGGCCGGGCAGGTCTGCTCGGCACCAGGAGGCCGGCGGGCGGGCGCCCGAGTGCACGTCCCGCGTCTCGGCCTCGGGCGGGAGGGACCACCGCAGGGCCCCCACCCCCAGCCCAGCGCCCGAGGAAGATGGGGTCCCGCGTCTCCGAACCCGAGCTGCTCTGATGTGGAAACACCACCGCCCACTGGCCCCACTCAGGCCAGGAGCACCCACACCCCCTGCCCCAGCCCCCCCCTCCCCCAGCTCAGCCCACGGGCATCACCCCCGCATTCCTGGCGCCATCTTCCCCGGGACCCCGCCCCCACCGGCCTGGCTCTCAGGCCTTCGTGCCCGGGAAGCTGACTCCACGCTCAGAGCCTCCGAGACCCTCCCCTCGCCCCCCAGCGGGGACCGCAGACGCCCGCCCCCGGGAGGAGGCCAGGAGCTCGGCCGCCCGCAGAAGCACCAGGCCGTCCCTCCTGCCCGGTCAGGCGTCCCAGCCTCTGTTGTCCCGGGATATTGACCCAAATCCCGCGTGTTCACCCAGAGCCGGAGACCGAGGACCGGAGAGACCACGCCTACGGGGAGACACGGCCCCAAACAGGGCGCGTGGTCCGGTCCCAGGCTCCCTGCCCAGGCGCCCGGTCACCCCGCGTGTCAGAAGCACTGGGAGAGCTTCCGGTCACCAACAGGGTCACAGGGTACAGAGGCCCTGGGTCCCTCCCACCCCCGGGCACCTCCTCCCAGCCAGGTCTGCCCCTGCTCACGGGTCCCGCCCGACTGGCACTGGGTGTGGGACGACGCACCAGTGCCAGCTGCCGCCCGGGCACCCAGCCGTTGCCAGCGAGGGTTTCCCTCCCCTGTGGCTGCGCGGTGAGCTCGGGGACGAGGGGGTGGGGGGCCATTGGAGGCCGCTCCCCTGCCCTCGGGGGGACTTATGAAGACAGCCCCCCCACACACCCCCAGACAGCGCAGGGGGAACTGGAAGGCTCCCACACGCATGCACACACGCTCAAACACACGGCACTAGACCCTCCGCACTTACTGTGGGGCAGGCACCGCGTGTCACCTTTGACAGCCTCAGTGGGAGCGCCAGGGCCTTCTCCTTTCGGTCACAGGGACCGGGGAGACGGCCCGGGAAGGCGGTCGGTGGATAAAAAATTACTGAGATAAAAACGAGTCCCCCGGGCAGAGGCCGCGCGCGGGGGCCGGCCGGCTGCGGGTCGCGTCCGGGAGCGGCCGCCGGCGTCACCGGGCGGCGGGACCTGGTATCTGTGACTCAGGCGCCGAGGAGGCCCCGGGTCAGGAACGTGACCCGGCAGGAAGGACAAAGAAGGGATTCTGTCGGAGGCGGCGTCCGCTGGGTGCACGGCTGGGCGCACGGCCGCTCTCAGGAGCTTGCGCGCGGGGAGAAGGCACCGCTCAGCCGGCCGGGGGCGTGGGAGGCGGGCACAGGGGTTCCTTTCCAGTCGATAGAGATCCTCTCTCATTGCACGCAGCCGGCAAGAAAAAAAACCCTCCTGCTGGGTTTCCAGGCTCCAGGAAGGCCTCGCCCGGCCTCCCCTCCCCCTCACCTCCCCCCCACCCCCACCCTCCAGGTCCCAATGGCGCTGCCAGGGCCGCCTCTCAAGGAGGGAACCCGAGACGGGGCCACCTGCCCAAGGTTGCAGGGGGGGCAGCTGCCAATGACCTCAGGACCCTGCACGCTGCACCTGGCACTCCCTGGAGCTGCTCAGGGGACCTGAGACCAGTCAGGGCCCTCCCTCCCTCTCTCCTTCCCTCCGTCCCTCCCTCTCTGTCTCCCTCCCTCACTTGCCTCCTTCCCTCCCCATATTCAGTTGCAGAGGGTGCCACGCCAGAGAACGGACATGTCCTCGGAACCACCCATAAACACTCTTGGAGGTGCGGCCTCTGCCCCCCTCGGGGTGGCCCGGACCGCAGGCTCACACCCATCAGCTCGATGTGGGGGACGCGGGGTCCCGCCGTGCCCAGAGCTGGGGCGCAGAGGGGGAGCTGGGACACAGTGGCGCCCGCTCAGATCTCCCGGGAACGAGCCGCTGGCACTGCCAGGTCAAGGAGGCTCCCTGCCCCGGCTGCAGCCTGTGCCCCCCCGCAGCCCCCCTCTGACCCCGTCCCGCAGCGCCAACCTGCCACGTCCTCGGTGCAGAGCCCGCAGGGCCTCGCAGGGGGGCCTCCGATCGACCCCGGCTCACCGGGCTCACCTGGCTCACCTGGCTCACCTGGCAGGTGGGCGGGCAGGACCCGCAGTCCATGCCGGGACCCCCACCACCACCACCCACCTCCCCATCAGGCTGACACCTCCTTTCAGAGGGAACATCACCTCCAAACGCCCGCCCGCCCGTCTGACCCGGCCTGGCCCCGGGTCGGAGTGCACCGCTGCCCTCCCGCCGACCTCGCTGCATCCGCGGGCGCCCCGGGGCCTGACCCTTCCTCCCGGGCAGACGGGCGTGTGGACTCCTGACGGAAGCCGCACCAGCACCCCTCCAGCCCGCCCTCCTCCACACGGGCCGGGGCTCTGGGCTCTGCGGGGGCTTCAGGTTTGCACCCTCAGATCCTCATCGTCACAGCAGGTCCCTCCTCACCAGCAACGGGCTGGGCCTTGCATCCTGTCCTCACACCTCGCTCCTCTCCGCCCGGGCTCCTGGCCCCGGGTCCCAGGCAGGCAAACAGCATCGCCCGCCCCTTCCCAGCGAAGGCGGGAGCGGGCACCCTCCGGCCGGCCCTCCCGGCCCTCCCGTCCCTCCCGTCCCTGCGGCAGGCTGGCCGCGCCGCCAGCACAGGAAATTGAACTGGCTCCCGGTCAGGCGGCAGCTGCCAGCTTCCAGGAGGCTGGCAGAGGACCGGCCGGGCCGCCCCGAGTCCAGGGCACCTCTTCGCTCCCCCACTTCCCTCGCGGCCGCCCGCAGCGCCCGGGAGAGACCGAGAGCCCGCGCCCGCCTGTCCCCCCGGAGAGGGGGTCCCCGGGGCCACGCCAAGCGGAGAACCCGCAGAACCAGCAGGCGCCGTTGCAGGTCTGAGCTGGAGGGGAGGGTCCCCCGTGAACTCGGCGGCGGCAGGGAGGGGGCGGGGCTTGGAGGGGGCGGGGCTGCGAGGGGGTAACATCTGTATCCCCGAATGCCTGTATCTGAGAATTTAAAACCCCAGAATAAAGCCGGACACCTGAGATTTTCAAAATTATAAACAGAAAAGGCTCTGCTGTTGGACAAGACCCCGAAGTCTATGCCGATATCCAACCCCCACCCTCTATCTCTCCGCCCCCTTCGCCGCCACGCCCTCTCCACCTGCCCGTTAGGCGGAGGCCTCCTTTCAGAGGGAACTGCACCTCCAAACGCCCATTTGGCTCGGCCTGGACCCGGGTCGGGGTGCACCCGCTGCCCTCCCGCTACCCTCGCTCTGGACACCCCCATCCCCACCCCCAACCCCACCCACACCCACACCCACACCCCCACCTCCACCCCGCCCGCCCCTGAGCGCAGAGCAGCGGAGCGCACAACAGGGAGGCGAACGCCTTCGGCACCAGCGGACACACCGGTGACCCCTGTAGAGTCCGGAGCCCCCTCCAAAGCCCGGACCCCGCCCCGCACCCGCGCGCCCCTCACTTGCGCGCCCCTCACTTGCGCGCCCCTCACTTGTGCGCCCTCCGCACCCGCGCGCCCCTCACTTGCGCGCCTCCCACCCGCGCGCCCCCCACCTGCGCGCCCCTCACTTGTGCGCCCCTCACCTGCGCGCCCCTGACCCGCGCGCCCCTCACCCGCGCGCCCCGCACCCGCGCCCCCTCTCACCTGCGCGCCCCTCACTTGCGCGCCTCCCACCTGCGCGTCCCCCACCTGCGCGCCCCTCACCTGCGCGCCCCTGACCCGCGCGCCCCTCACCCGCGCGCCCCGCACCCGCGCCCCCTCTCACCTGCGCGCCCCTCACCTGCGCGCCCCTCACCCGCGCGCCCCGCACCCGCGTCCCCTCTCACCTGCGCGGTGCGGGCGCGGCGGCCCTGCAGGCTGCCGCCGAGGCCGAGCGGCGGGCGGGCGCCCTCGGACAGGCAGTGCGAGCGCCGGCAGGGCAGCGTGTGGTAGGCGCTGCAGCCGCTGTGGGGCGCCTCCTCCGCGGGGGGCGCGCGGCGGGGCGAGTCCGAGGCGGCGGGGTCCCGGCAGCAGCCCGCGCACCGCCCGCCGCCCGGGGGGCCCAGGTCGCCCAGGGAGGCGGCGCGGGGACAGGCGCCCAGCGGCCGGGGCCCCCCCAGGAGCGGCCGGGCGTCCGCGCCGCGCGCCCCCTCGCCGCCGCCGTCCCTCTCCTCGCCGGAGCCCGGCACGTCCTCGCGGCTGCTCAGCGGCTCCTGGCTCAGGTCCGACAGCGAGCACTCGAGGCTGTCCTGGCGCCAGATGTCCGCCGACTTGGAGCGCTTCTTCCGGAAGCCGGGCGCCTCGGCGAAGGCGGGGGCCGCGGGGCAGGCGCAGGGGCGCGGGCGGCGGGCCCCCTCCTCCGCCTCCGCCTCCGCCGCGCCCTCCTCCGAGCCCCGCACGCCGCGCGCCGAGGCGGCCGCCAGCGCCGGGCCGCCGTCCACGCCGGGCGCCGCGGGGGAGCCGGTGTAGGACACGGGCCTCAGCCCCATCTCCACGCGGTCCGCCCAGCGCGCGTCCCCGAAGCCCCGGAGGGCGCCCTCGTGGGCGGCGGCGGGGACCGCGGCGAAGGGCTCCAGGCCGCGGTCGGCCAGCGCCTGCGGGAGGCTGGGGGTGCTGCTGGACCGCGCGCCCCCCGCCGCCTCCGCGCGCCGCGGCGGCGCCTTGCCCGGGGCCGCGTGGTGGCGGGCGCGGCGCGCCTTGTGCGACAGGCGCAGCGAGCGCGACGTGTGCTTGCGGCCCAGGCCCGCGCGCTTCTCGCCGTAGAAGGCGTGCTCCGCGCTCTGGCTCTCGGCGTTCCCCATGGCTTCAGCGCCTGCAGCGGAGAGAGAGGGGGCACGGGCGGTCACCGGTGGGCGGGGGGCGAGGGACCCTGCGTGCACCTGGAGCCTGCGAGCACCCGGAGCCTGCGTGCACCCGGAGCCTGCCACCCGGGGGTGGAGGGTGAGACCCGGCTCCTGAGACGCCCGGCGGGTGCCCGCGGCAGCTCGGCGGCCATCTGTGCCGGGGGCAGCTGCCCACCTGGCTGCGCGCGGCTTTCGCCGGCTGCCGCCCGGCTCCCTCCTGTGGCCACACATTCGGCCCTGGTGCTGCTCCAGGGGAGACGGGAGCCGCCGGGGAGGTGTTCTGGGTGGGACGCCCCAGCAGAACCCTGAGGTGCATCTGACAGCCCCCCCCACCCCTCCACCTCCCCGGAGGTCACCTGCTCGGGTCAGGCCCCAGCTACACTTCCGGGTCAATCCAAAGAGAAACCCACAGAGGGAAGTCCAGTTTCCCCAGTAAACCAGCCGCGGGGAAGGGGCTGAGCCTCCCGCCCCGGCACCTTCGAGCCCCGGGCTCTGGGGAGGAGGGACGAGGGCGGGACGGACCGGAAAGCTGCTCTAAAGGCAGAGCCAGAGGCCAGCAGGCTCCTTTCTGGAGTCAAACCCATCCTGAGCGTCCACCTGGCACCCAGCGCCTCGCACACGGAGGGGAGCCTGCCTCCTGGGCCGCCCGTTCATTCCGGTCCCTCCCGGCCGTTCCCCGCGTCTCGCCCACTGGGGCCTCCTGCCTCACCCTCACGGGCCTGGTCTCCCTGCTCTGCCAGGAGGCAGCTCTGGGCTCCGGGACTGGACAGGGAGCGCGGGGGCGGCCGGAGAGGAGAGAGGGGAGGGGAGGGGGGAGGAGAGGAAAGAAGAGGAGGGGAGGAGTGGGAGGAGGGGAGGGGAAGGAAGAGGAGAGACTCGGGCCCGGCCTGGCCCTGCTGGTCCTGTCAACGCCCTGCGTGGCCTTCTGTGCCGACAGACACCCAGCGGGCGCAGGGCACGGTGCCCCTCGCAGGCAGGCAGGCCCCTGCGGGTAGGCTCTGGCAGAGTAGCAGCACCCGAGGGCATCACGCACTCACGGTGGCAGTGAGGACCCGGAGACCCCGGCACAGAACCGCCCCACGCTGACCAGAATCGCTCCGTGCCCCCGGCCCCGCCTGACGCCGCTGGGACCCTCCCGCACGGGCCAACCTCTATGAAATGGGCCCTCTATGAAACTAGGGTCAGTACAGCTATGCCCGGGGGACACTCGGCGCTCAGGTGGACTTATAAGAAGGGCAACTCAAAAACATCAAATGCTCGAGCCCAGCCCCAACCGGTGTGGCTCAGTGGATAGAGCGTCGGCCTGCAGACTGAAAGGTCCCAAGTTCGATTCCGGTCAAGGGCATGGACCTTGGTGGTGGGCACATCCTCAGTAGGGGGTGTGCAGGAGGCAGCTGATGGATGTCTCTCTCTCATTGATGTTTCTAACTCTCTCTCCCTCTCCCTTCCTCTCTGTAAAGAAAAATCAATAAAATATATATATATTTTTTAAATGCTCGAGCCCAGCCAGCGGGGGCTCAGTGGCTGAGCATCAACCCAGGAACCAGGAGGTCAGGGTTCAATTCCTGGTCAGGGCACAGGCCCAGGTTTGCAGGGGAGTGGAGGGGGGGGTGCAGGAGGCAGCCAATCAATCTCATAGATACTTCAGCCTCTCCCTTTCCCTTCCCCTCACTCTAAAAATCACAAAGAACATATCTAGAAAACATAAATATTCCATAAAGCGTTCAAACCCACCGGTGGGCCCACGGCGACCCCTGCACGTCCTCTCCGCCCGAGGTGGACCGTCCGCGGCTGCTCCCTGTGGCTGGCTGCTGGGGGCAGCGCGGGAGCCGAGCACGGGGCCCGGGCGACGCGTGTACGTCGCCGTTATTAATAATAATACACCGCCTCCCGCCCCGGAGGGGTATTTAAAAACTTATTAAAATAAACCTAATGATCACCCTTTCCCCTGACTTGCGAACAGACCTCGGAGACGCGGGAGAGAGAAGGCAGCGGCGTGTTTATTTTGGGGCTAAATCCGCCGCGAACATCACAAGACAACAGATTGCGGACGCAAAATTAGCTTTCCAGTGGGAGGCCTTTGGTGTGGAGCCTGTTTTCCCGCTGGAGGCTGGCCCCGGGACTGGGAAAGGCGGGGAGGGGGGATTAGGGGAGGGGGAGGGCCCCAAAGATGGAGGAGTCCGAGCAGGAGGGTTCCCGCTCCCTCCTCAGACCCAGGGAGAGCGGGCACCCGCCCAGAAGCCGAAGGGAGGGTTTGGCAGCAGGCAGGAGCGGCTCTTGGATGTGGAAAGCTGGTGGCTTTGAGACTGTTATGGACTCTGCTTTCTAAAGATCACCCAGACCCCAGGCCTGGCTTGGAAGGGAGATGTGGGAGCCAGTGTGCCTTCTCCAGAAGGTAATCCCACCCACGTGGAGGTGGGGGAGCCGGGGGAGCCGGGGGGAGAAGCCTCAAAGCTCCCTGCCCAGGGCGTGGCACGCTCCCAGGACTGCACCCCCACCTGCCTCTGGCTTTCTTCTCCCAACTCTTAAGGCTCCGGCGTTTCAACTGTTCACTCGGGTGTGGCCTTAATCCCAAGAAGTGGCTCCAGACTCTTTCCCACGAGAGCCACACCAGCTCGGCGGTTCCCACGATGCTCACGCGTGTCCGACCGGCGACGGTGCCCCCCCCCCCTTCCCGGGACCCACCCCTCCCCCGGCCCCGGTGCCCGGCCTCACCTACCTGCCCAGGCGATGGCGGAGGCTCCCGGCCCCGGGCACCCCGAGGGCACTGGGGCATTTAGGTGCGGACGCCGGCCGTGGCGGAGGCGTCGTCGGGACCAACAGCGACCGGGCGGGGGAGCCGTCAGCCCCGGGCCCTCGGGACGGCCATGGCGGCCTCATCGGCGTCTACCGGGCCCGCCACCACCTGCAGAGGACGGGATGGGAGGGAGAGAGACAGACAGACGGACGGTCAGCGGCCTCGGTGGCAGCACCTCGTTGCCGCACCGGCTCCTGTGTCTCGGCGGAAACCCAGCCCCGGTGACCCGGGCACAGGAATGAAGGGCGTGCGCCATCAGATAAGCACGCAAGCACACACATGTTCGCAGGGACCGTGAGGAGCAGCCCCGGGGACAGGGTGATGGTGTCACCTAACCTCTTCCTGTTCGTCAGCGGGGCGGGGGGAGGGGGGACGTCCGGCCCTCCCCCACACCCGGCCTGGGAAAGCAAGGGGCCTGGCCCTGCCCGGCCTGAGGGGGGGGTTCCCGGACCCTCGGGCCACACGGAGCCGGCACGGGTGTGAGTGGGTGATGCTGTGAGGTCCACCACTGAGACACGCACGCCGGCCGGGCTGACGGTCCTTTCCCGACAGCCGCCCTCGGAGGAGAGACGGCGGTCACTGGGGAGACGGAGGTGCTGGGTCCCCAGGGAGGGCTGCACCCGCTGCCTCGTTATAAGCATCACAGGCCCCTGGGCCCGACAAGGTCCCCACCCTGGACCAGGGATCGGAGGGCAGAGACCCCGCGTCCATCACGAGGAACGGATGCCGAGGGACAGACGGATGCCAAGGGACAGACGTCCGCGTCCCCTCCGAACCGGCATGCGGTCTCGACAGACAGACAGACGACGCGGGTTGTTCTAAGGCGGGGCTGTGCTTGCAGCCGGCGGTGACGGAAACGCCGGGAGGCTAAGAAGCAGACTCGCCCATGGTCGTGTCCTCACGCCGCCCGGCGCCAACACGAGACGCCAGGGCGCGGGTGCCAGCGCCGAACGCGGTCAGCCGGCCAGACGTCCCCTCACCCGGAACAGGCACGGCCGGGCAGCACCACCCACAGCGGTTTGAATGGTTCTCTTTACAAATACATATTTGGCCAAAACCGGTGTGGCTCAGTGGATAGAGCGTCGACCTGCGGACTGAAGGGTCCCAGGTTCAATTTCGGTCAAGGGCATGTATCCTGGTGGCGGGCACATCCCCAGTAAGAGGTGTGCAGGAGGCAGCTGATCAATGTCTCTCTCTCATCGATGTTTCTGACTCTCTAATTCTCTCCCTTCCTCTCTGTAAAAAAATCAATGCATTTTTAAAATATTAAAAAAAAAATAGCCGAGACCGGTGTGGCTCAGTGGATAGAGCGCCGGCCTGTGGACTAAAAGGTCCCAGGTTCGATTCCGGTCAGGGGGCATGTACCTTGCTTGCAGGCACATCTCCAATGGGAGGCGTGCAGGAGGCGGCTGATGGATGTCTCTCTCTCATCGATGTTTCTGACTCTCTAATTCTCTCCCTTCCTCGCTGTAAAAAATCAATACAATATATATTTTTTTTAATTTAAAAAAATAAAAATACATATTTGTTATTGATTTCAGAAAGGAAGGCAAAGGGAGAGAGAAGCATCAAGGATGATCGGCTGCCTCCTGCCCGCCCCACCCTGGGAATGGAGCCCGCAGCCCAGGCCTGTGCCCCGACTGGGAATCCAACCCAGACCTCCTGGCTCCTAGGTCGACGCTCCGCCACCGAGACACGCACGCCGGCCGGGCTAACGGTCCTTTTCCGGCAGCCTGCCCTCGGCGGAGAGACTGCCATCACTGGGGAGTCTGAGGTGCGGGTCCCCAGGGGCGGCACCCACTGCCAGCCACCGGCCAGGCCTCTGGGGGCCCCGCGGTGCCAGGCGCTGGGCGCGGGGACGGGAGGGAGCGGCGTGCTTGGCGGAGGCGGCGGCGGAGGCGGCAAGGAAACAGGACAATGAGCCGGTGCCGAACGTGCTATTTACCGGTGACGGGGTGACTCACGCGTGCGGGAGGAGCGTGACTTCTCGGCACACCGTGATTACCCCAAAATACGCGCCCTGCCCACGACTCCCCACCGCTGCCGCCCGCTGCTCTCTGCACGTTTCCCCGATTCCCGAACCAGCCCCCTGTGGTGCCGGCGGCCAGCGACCCGCCCCCGGCACAGCCTGCCTTCCCGGCACACACACCGCGGAGGCCGATGCTGCACTTTCACCCTCACCGCCGGCGTGGTCATCGGTGAGAGAGAGAGAGAGAGAGAGAGAGAGAGATCGGTCTGCTGCCTCCTGCTCACGCCCCAGCGAGGGACCGACCCCCCAGCTAGGCTGGTGGCCTGATCGGGAGTCGAACGCCTCTCGCTGTGAGGACGATGCTCCAGCCGGCGGGGCCACTGCCAGCGGCTCCTGGCTGCGGTGAAAAGGCATTTTTTACACTAAAAACAAATGGGCTTCCACCTGAGAGCGAAGCCCTCCCCTCCCACCCCCCCGACCCCCCCAGCCCTCATCCCGCTTCCTCTAACCCGGGAGCGCGCTGCACGAGGAGGGGCCGCCTGAGCACCGTCTGTGCCGGCAGGAGAGCTGACCCGCACCTGCTGGGGGTAACGTGTCTGATTTTGGGGGGCCCTCTCGGCGGGAGGCAGCCAGGCTGCACAGAGTCCAACAAATTAGCGTCACACTGGCCTCAGGCCAGTTCCACCCCAACATCACAGGGTCCCCATTCCACGGGCATCGCACGGTCCCCACACCACGGGCATCACACGAAAGAGCCCGGGCAGGGCTCACTCAGCCGGCAGCACGTCCCCGCTGGCCAATGCTCACAGGCGCATGTGGCCAGAGCGGCCTGTTGCTGGCCGTCCGTGTCTGCGGCCCCGGGGAGGGCGCTGGGGAGGAGCCCAGTGCGGGGGCTCCTGAGACCGGACCCAGCCCGCCGGCCTGGCTGAGGCTGAGCCCCCACCTGCCTCCCGCACGCCCCACAGTCACCCCCTCACTGAATGTTTGTGAGCAGGAGCGGCGACGGCTGAGAATGCACAGGACACACACGCCCGCCCCTCGTGGGAGAGAGAGCAGGGAGGTCAGGTTGGATCCAGGTCAGAGTGCAGGCGCGGTGTGGCTGGCTCCCAGGGCCGGGGTGCAGGAGGCAGCCGGTCCCCGGCTCTCTCGTCCCTGATGCTCCTCTCTCTCCTCTCCCTCCTCTCTGATCAACAAAAACATTTCTTTAAAAAGAAGAGAAAACGGCCCCCCCCTGAGCTGTGCCTGAGCTGAGAGAGGGAGGGGCCCTGAACCTGCTGGGACCGGGGGCGCGGAGGCGGGAGGGTGTGGCTGGCTCCCACTCACAGCCACCGGTGAACTCACAGCCAGGCCGCGGCTCCCGCCTTGTTGAGTGACCCCTGACCCCGGTGACACAGATGCTGCCGGGCGAGTCTCTGTGTCCCTGACTCAGACCCAACCCCCACGGCCGCCTCTGCAGGGGGATAGACCGTCCCCACGGCCGGCGTGTCTCCCCAAACCAACGCCCACCCGGCCTGCGGGCCCCAGGGACACGGCGTGGTGACCCCGTGCCCCCTCCTCCGCAGGACCAGTGGGCGGGCGGACAGACAGATAGCTAGGCAGACAGAGGGATGGACAGATGGACAGACAGAGAGACAGATAGCTAGGCAGACAGAGGGATGGACGGACGGACAGACAGAGAGACAGATAGCTAGGCAGTCGGACGGATGGACGGACAGAGAGACAGATAGCTAGGCAGACAGATGGACGGACAAGTGGCCTGGGCCACCGGGTGTGTTTGTGTGGCTTAGAAATTAGGGTGAAAACTCCTCAGCTAAGACCCCATCCTCACACTCATACACACACACACACACTCACACACACTCTCATACACTCATACATACATACACACTCACACACACACTCACACACTCACACACACACATCACACACACTCACACACACACACACATACACAACATACCCCTCACACACACACACACATACACACTCACATACACACATACACACACACCACACACACATACCCCTCACACACACACTCACACACACTCACTCACACACATCACACACTCACACTCACACACATCACACACACATACCCCTCACACACACACATCATACACATCACACACACTCACACACACTCACACACACACTCACACACAATCACACACACATACCCCTCATACACACATCATACACATCACACGCACTCACACACTCACTCACACACACATACACACTCACACACACTCACACTCTCACACACACACTCGCACACACACACATACACACACACTCACACACACATACCCCTCACACACACACATCATACACATCATACACACTCACACATTCACACACATCACACACACACACACTCACACTCACACACACACACTCACACACACACACACACATACACACACAATCACACACAATCACACACACACACACACTCACACACACACACTCACCCGCAGCGGCTCTGGCAGCGCCGGTCCGACAGGTTCCTCAGGGCGGGCGGTCGGCACGTGTGGAAGGGAAGTGACGCGGGGCCGGGCGCACAGAGACCAGACCCACAGCGACGGGTCCCCGGGTCCGGCCAGACACCCGGTGTCCCCTCAATTCTTTGGCCGGGCGCCCGCTGCTCCCCCACCTTCCCCGACCTCCCCCGACCCCCATGCTCACGGCCGGGAATGCCCTGGGTCGCTGGCGGCAGCCCCGGCCACACCCGCCCCGTGAAGGGCGAGGGGCTCGAGGTCCCAGGGCTGCTCCCAGCGGCACTCACCCCCCCACCCCGCCCAGCGGGGCCTCCCAGGCTCCACGCCCCCCCCCCACCTCACTGAACGGCTCCAGCAGCTTCTCCAGAGCGACCCGAGAGCCGCCGACTTCTCACCGCCCTCAGCAGCACACACCCCAAGCCCCGGAGGGCCCCCCCCTCCACCTCCAGGAGGCACTGAGACAGACGGGCCAGCCCTGGCACGGCTCCTGAACCCTCCCCGTCAGCCGAGGCCCTCGGGACGAGCAGGCCCGGTCTCGGGGAGCAGGGGCCCCAACCCTGGGCGAGGGGAGCCGAGGCAGGTGACCCTAAACCACGCCCCTCCTTCCCGCTCCCGCAGGGGCTCACTGCACAGGAGCCCCGTGGGCAGGGGTCAGCCAGGAGCCCGGCGCGCACCAGCAGGCACGGACCTGCCGCGAAGCCCTCGGTGCCGGCCACACTGTCCCCTGGGGGAGCCATCCCGTCCCGTCCCGTCCCGTCCCGCCCGTCCCGTCCCGTCCCGTCCCCTCCCGTCCCGTCCGTCCCCAGGCCCCGGAGGCTCAGGCCGGCACAGGGGAGGCGAGAGCGGCCGCTCAGCTCTCTCCCCGGAGGAGCCGCGCCGTGACGTGCCCGCCGCCCGCCTGGATCCGCCCGAGGGAGACCAGGTGGATGCGGGGGCCTCGTGCCAAAGCCCCCCTTCTTCCCCCGTCTCCCCCCACCCCCGGTGCCAGGGACCCTCAGGCTCACAGCCGCTGCCCCAGGACCGCCCCTCCTCCCCTCAATCCCACCCCCGCCTGGGGCCGCCGAGACCCCACCCTACCTGTCCGCTCACCTGCTGTCCCCCCAAAGCCAGGAGGGACCCCCGCCCAGCACAGCCGGAGGCCCGGGTCCCTGCTCCTCACCAGGAGGAGGCGGGAGACGTGCTGACCGGGCGGCCGTCCCACACGAAGCAGGAGCAGGAGCTGGGGCAGCCCTGGGCGAGGCGGGAGCCGCGGGAGCCGGAATGGCAGCCACGCCCGCACGGCGAGGCGGGACAGCCCCGGCCTCGGCGGAGGAAACGCCACGGGCTGGGCGCCGGCACCTGCGCTGTGGGCCGCGTCCCGGGGCCCCATTGTCCGTCCCGGCATCGCGGCCGGGGACCCGCCGTGCCTCCTGCACGGGCGGAGGGCGAGCGGGAGATGGGGGGCTCCGGGGACATGGCTCTCTCAGAGATGTCCCCCTCCCCATCTCTCTCTCCGTCTCCCCCTCCCCCGCTCTGACATCAGGAAAACACAGGAAAACACGGGAAACACCGTATTCTCTCTGGCGGTAACAACGCGCCCTCCGCCGCCGGGACCGAGAGCCGGGGAGGACCCCCCGCAGCGCCTCCCGGGCGGGGTCAGGGGGGGACAGCGGCCTCTTCCCACAGCCGCCGCCGCCGCTGGGAGCCGGACTCTCTGGAGCAGGAGCCGCCCCAGTGCCCGCCGAGACGGACGCGGACCATGGCGAGGCCAGCCTGTCCCTCAGGCACAGCAGCAGCGGCGGCGCTCAGAAGGCGTGGCCTCACTGCCCGGCACGTCCAGGAGGCCGCGGGCACTGCGCCCGCTCAGAGCTCCCAGCTCCCCCTGCCCGCCCGGCTGTGCCCCCGAGTCTGCTCCCAGCTCCCCCTGCCCGCCCAGCTGTGCCCCCACATCTGCTCCCAGCTCCCCCTGCCCGCCCAGCTGTGCCCCCGTGTCTGCTCCCAGCTCCCTCTGCCAGCACGGGCGTGTCCCCCAATTCTGCTCCCAGCTCCCCCTGCCCGCCCGGCTGTGCCCCAGAGTCTGCTCCCAGCTCCCCCTGCCCGCCCAGCTGTGCCCCCACATCTGCTCCCAGCTGCCCCTGCCAGTGCGGGCATGTCCCCCGATTCTGCTCCCAGCTCCCCCTGCCCGCCCGGCTGTGCCCCGGAGTCTGCTCCCAGGCCCCCCTGCCCGCACGGGCGTGTCCCCGAGTCTGCTCCCAGGCCCCCCTGCCCGCGAGCGCGGGGATACCCCAGGTCTACGGCACGCTCTCTCCAGACGCGGCGCCAGCATCCCCGACGGACGGAGAGCGGCCGTGTCCCCACGGGGTCCACCCCGAGCAGCCCGGCCACAGTGTGCGCTCGGGGGAGGCTGCCGTGGGGGGTCGGGGGCCAGGCCTCAGGGGTCCTCGACATCACCCTCAGGTGTTTCCACGCCAGGCGGTGCCCCTGGCCGCCGGGTCAGGGGACGGGGCTCTCCCGCTGCCACGTGGACAGCCGTGGGCCAGCGGCATGGCTGGGGGTCGGGCACCAACCTACGGATCAGGAGATCGCGTGTGATTCCGGGTCAGGGCACAGGCTTGATGCCCTCTGCCACCCCCCTCAACCCAGGAGGGCACGTAGAGAAGGCAGCCAATCAGCGATTCTCTCATCCCTGAGGTTTCTCCCTCTCCTTCTCCCTCTCCCTTCCTCTCTGCACTCAACGATAAAAGAGAAAACAGTACAAAGCGTATCGGCCGATTGTAAAGCACAAACACACCAGCCCCCTCTGGAACACACACACACACACACACACACACACACACACACGTGCACATACGCGCGTGTGCACATGGGGGAGTCCCTATGACGACGCATCTGCCCCACCCGCCCTCGGATCTGAAATCACCACCCTCTCCCGTCCCAGCCCAGAGCCCCAGAGCCAAGGCCTGGAGCAGACAGTGGGCGGGGGGGGGGGCAGTAGGGGGACAGGGGAGGGGTGAGGCGGGGGGGGGAGATGAGGTGGGGAGGAGGGGCCACAAGCCCTCGACTCCACGCAGCTGGGCTGAAAGCTCCGTCCGCCGCCCCCGCCGGCTCCGGCGTGCGTCACCCGGGGCTGGAACTGAAGCCCCAGGGAGCCCAGGAGTCACGGCAGCCCTCCCGCCCACAGGGGCCCCTGAACCCCGCTTCGGAGGAAGCAGGAGGGGAGTGGGCTCAGGATGACTTCTGCTTCCTGGAGGGGGAGCGAGAATGATCCGGCACCAAACCGAAGAAGGTGTGCATTGCGTACACACACGTCCCCACACATCCGCACACGTGTACACACACATACACACACACACGCACCCACGGGGTGCGTGTTCCTCCCTGAGCAAGGTCATCGTTAACGGGGCAGGTCACTCCACTTCTCCGTGTTCCAGATTCTCCCCTGAAACCCAGCGCCTTGGGAATGGAGGGTCTCCAAACCCCAGGGCTTCCCGGGAGCGGGAGGGTGGGCACAGGCACAGGGGCATGGGTGCTGGGGGCACGGGTAAGGGGCACATGGGGGCAGGGGGGTATGGACGTGAGGGACACGGGCTCGGGGGCATGGGCGTGTGGGCACGGGAAGGCAGGGAAGGGCACAGTGGCCTGGGTGGGGAGGTATGTTTTGCGGGTTCTCCAGAGCGGATCGGAGAAGGGGGAGGAGGGCTGGCCGGGTGTGGGGCTCCGCCCGGAGCGCCCGGACGGAAATAGCCGCTCCTGCTGGCCGCCGCTCGCTCCCAGGCCGGGGCGGGGACAGCGCCACCAGGGCGCCGGCTCCCGCCACCTGTTCCCGGTTCCTCGGCGCCGACCCCCCCTCCCGGGAGCAGGCTGCCATCTGTGCCGGCTCCGCGCCGGTTCCCATGCAGTAAACAAGGTCAGAGAATCCCCTCGGCCCCGCCCGGGTGGCTCCGTGGACCGGGCGCCGGCCTGGGAACCGAGGGTCCTGGGTTCGATTCCTGCGGCCCCACCCGCCCAGGCTGTGGGCTCCATCCCCAGGAGGGGAGGTGCCAGAGGCAGCCAGTCAGCGATTCTCTCTCATCATTAAGGTTTCTCTCCCGTCCCCTTCCTCCTTCCCTGCTGAGATCAATAAAAAGGTATTTATTGCTGAAACCGGTGTGGCTCAGCGGACAGAGTGTCGGCCTGCGGACCAAAGGGTCCTGGGTTCGATTCCGGTCAAGGGCATGTACCTTGGTGGCAGGCACAACCCCAGTGTGGGGGGTGCAGGAGGCGGCTGATCGATGTCTCTCTCATTGATGTTTCTGACTCTCTATTCCTCTCCCTTCCTCTCTGTAAAAAATCAATTATATATATATATATATATATATATATATATATATATATATATTCTTTTAAATGTATTTATTCTCTGGTGCCGCCCGGTGAGCTCGGCGGCACGGGGATGAATGAACGAGATCCCTCACACCGATCGGAGCCAAGGATGGGCGGGCGGGCGGGCGGGCGAAGGTGAGAATGTGTTCGGGTTTTGGAAACGGACACAATCAGCTCGGATGGTGGCACCCGCTCTGGACTGAAGCTGCCTCTCCCGCTTGTACTGGGGGGACGGGGACCAGGTCGCTGGGCAAACGCCGCTGACCCCGGGGACGGGCCGTCTCCACGCGGGGAGGTCGGGGAAGGGGGTGGTCACAGCAGCAACGCTCCCATCAAATCACCAGCCAGAGGAGAGCCCTCTCCCATACGCACTCCGAGGCCTCATGGCACACACACACACACACACACACACACACACACACTCACACACACGCACACACGCACACATACACACACGCACTCACACACATACACACACACACACTCACACACACATACACACACACACACTCACACACACGCACACACACACACCACACACACATACACACACCACACACACATACACACACTCACACCACACACACACATACACCACACACAAATACGCAAACGCACGCATACACACACACCACACACTCACACCACATGCACGCACGCACGCATACACTCACACCACACACACCACACACATACACACAGAGACATACACACATACACACACACATACACACACGCACAAATACACACTCACACCATACACACACACACACACACACACACACACACACCAGCCAGCCACCGCAGGCTCAGGCCCAGCCCGTCACCCGGCCACAGCGCACAGTTGTGCGGCCAGCCACGTTACGGCTGTACGAAACGTCCCATAAAAGCTGCAACCTCGTGTTTACAGCCTCCTGTTACACGTAATTATTAACGACGACGAACGGCCACGTTCGCTGGTGACTAATGGCTACCGTCCTGGTGCGTCCCTCTCCCTCACGTGCCTCACGCGCAGGCGCACCACGTCTCCCACTCACACCAGCGGAGAATGGCCACGGCCACGGCCATGGCCACGGCCTGGGACTGACCCGCCGGGTGCGCGAAACCGGGAACGCCTCGCTCTCGGACAAGAAGGAAAACGGGTTTGTCTGCGTGCGCGACGCGTGTTCGTCCGGGCCGTTAGTCGCTGAGCGTCTGCTCAGCTAGCGTTCAAGGGAAGCGTGAACTTTTCCTAGCACCTTCCATTATCTGATGCTGCCGACGGCGACTCCTTTACTTCAGCCCCTGGCATCCGGCGCACCTCTGTCGGCACAGACCGCGTTTCCACGACAACGGAGGCTGCTGTTTTCAGCGGCCCCGCACACCTCCGCCCCGGGTGCCGCCTCTGCGTGGGGCGCGCTTGCTGGGGGCTGTTCCCCGGGTGTTTGTAGCTTTAACTGTCTGTCACCCCGGGATTGGGGAGTGATTGTTTCTTATCTACTTATTTTTAACATATTTTGGTTGATTTCAGAGAGGCAGGGGGAGGAAGAGGGAGAAGCAACTGTGATGAGAGAGAATCACGGATTGGCCGCCTCCTGCACACACCCACACCCCCACTGGGGATCGAGCCCTCCACCTGGGCCTGGGCCCCGACGGGGAATCCAACGGTGACCTCCTGGGTCAGAGGTCGACGGTCACCCTGAACCCTGAACCCTGAGCCCCAAGGCTGGGCTCCGTGGTTAACTCAGACACTTTTCACTGGGGTGGTCCCGGGGGACTCCCCACATCCAGTCACGGCGTTCAGACAACAACGTGGGAAATAAAACCCCAAACCACTTCCTGGGGGCAGACCCCCCGGGTGAAGACACTCTGGAGGGGGCCTCACACCCTGTCCTCCCCGAATGAACCAGGAAGAAACAGCCGCCTCCTGGTCGGGAACGGGGTCCCCTTCGCGTTGGGGGAGGCTGAGCGCCTTCAGGACCGGCTCTGCTTCAAGGCGCAGCCTCTGCACAGCCTCCCGGGGACCGAGGGCCGGCGGCCGGGACAGGGGCACCCAGGGGCGTGTGCACTTTGTGCTGCGTGTCCCCACACCGCCCCCCGGGGCGAGGGAACCGAGGAAGCCAATAAAACACACAGTGCACGTCTGACGCATTGGACAGAGCCCGGCCGCGTGCCTCCGTGGGTGGGCAACCAAGTACATCGTGCCCTTGACCGGAATCGAACCCGGGACCCTTCAGTCGGCAGGAACCAGGAGGTCAGGGTTCGGTTCCCGGTCAGGGCACAGGCCTGGGTGGTGGGCTCCATGCCCAGGGTGGAGCGTGCAGGAGGCAGCCGGTCCGTGATTCTCTCTCTACCTCCCTTCCCTCTGAAATCAACAAAAACATATGGTGGGTTTTTGTGGGGGGGTTTTTTGTTTTTTTTCTTAAGAAAACAGAGGATAGCCCTAACCAGTGTGGCTCAGTGGATAGAGCGTGGGCCTGCGGATGGAAGGGTCCCGGGTTCAATTCCGGTCAAGGGCATGTACCTGGGTGACGGGCACATCTCCAGTAGGGGGTGTGCAGGAGGCAGCTGATCGGTGTTTCTCTCTCATCAATGTTTCTGACTCTGTATCCCTCTCCCTCTCTGTGGAAAATCAATAAAACAATTTTTTTAAAGAAAATAGAGGGTATACATGAAGATATGATGCTAAGTGAAATAAGCCGGTCAAAAAAGGGTAACTATTGGCCTAGCCGGTGTGGCTCAGTGGATAGAGCGTCAGCCTGCGGACTGAAGGGTCCCGGGTTCGATTCTGGTCACGGGCACGTACTTGGTTGCAGGCTCCTCCCCGCCCCCTGCCCACCGCCCCCACGCCCACCGCTCGGCCTGGCCACAGCGGAGCTCCGCCTCGAGGGCGCAGACGCAGGCGTGGCACACGCTTTCCTCTCTCTCTACACGTCCGCACCCGGGACATTTTTCCTACTGATCTCTCTCTCTCTCTCTTTTTTAAAACATATTTTTTAATTGATTTTTTACAGAGAGGAAAGGAGAGGGATAGACAGTTAGAAACATCAATGAGAGAGAGACATGGATCAGCCGCCTCCTGCACGCCCCCCACTGGGGATGTGCCCGCCACCAAGGTCCATGCCCTGGACGGGAATCGAACCTGGGACCCTTTAGTCCGCAGACCGATGCTCCATCCACTGAGCCACACAGGTTTCGGCGATTTTTCTCTTTTTTTAAGAGAAAGTGGGAGGAAGGGAGGGGGGAAAAGAGAGTGAGAGAGGGGGAGGTGAAACATCGATGTGAGAGAGACCCATCGATTAGTCGCCTCCCGCAGGAGCCCCAGCCAGGGCCGGGGACCGCACCTGCCCGGGTCCGCCTGACCCTGACCAGGAACCGAACCCGAACCCTTCGGTGCCCAGGCGAGCACGGTGACCACGGAGCCCCGGCCCAAACCGCCTCATCACGGACGCTTCCTGCGTGGAATCGCTCCCACCAGCCTGGCTCGCGGGTCAGTGCGCGTCCTGGGGTCCCCGCTGCGGGAGAGCATCCACAGACGCTCCTCTCGCCCCAGAGCCGTCTCCCCGCTTTCTCCCCGTCTCCCCATCTCGCTGTCTCCCCGCAGAAGAGGGAGCCAAGGCCCAGTGTTCCCGGAGCAGGCAGCCCCAGCACCCTCCCCACCTGGTGCTGCCCCTCTCCCCGTCCCGTCTCCCTCGCAGGGACCTCCCGCGGCGGGAGGCACAGCCCACACCCTGACAACAGCCCCCCCTCGCCCCACGTCACCGGCGTGCAGCCTCGGACTCACCGAGTGTGGCTCCAGGTCAGCCAAGCCCAGCCTGGGTGTCCCTGGGTGGTCGCCCGAAGGACAGTGGCCGACAGCCCCCTGCCCGCCCCCACCCCCAAAACAAGCCGGGGCCCAGGGGACTCAGGAGGTGAGGAGTCCGCTCCTCTCGGGGATGAGAGCGTGGAGGAGGCAGGGGCGGGGCACGCAGGCCGTGCGGGCGGCTTCATGCGGCAACACGTCTGGCTTGGCACCGGCGGGCCCCCCCGCCCCAGCAGGCCCTCGCTCATTGGGAGCGTCCACGGCCGCACACCGAGCTCGCATCCCACGGCGTCCATGCCGGTCACGCGATGGAGCGAGTGGCTCGGGAAGAACGTGCAGCCGGCCAGCCGGGGGACTCCCGGGCTGAGCGTCAACCCGGGAACCAGGAGGTCGCGGTTCGGTTCCCGGTCGGGGCCCAGGCCCGGGTGCCGGGCTCCATCCCCAGCGTGGGGCGTGCAGGAGGCAGCCGGTCCCTGGTTCTCTCTCATCACGGATGCTTCTCTCTCTCCCTCTCCCTCCCTTCCGCTCCCTCTGAAAATCCACGGGAAACAGGCCGGGTGAAGATTAATTAAAACAAGAGTTTGCAACATGCCCCTGGGAGTCTCAGCAGGCCCTGGCTCTCCGGCTCTGGGAACCGGTCAGAACCACGCCTTCCCCTCGCCTTCCCCACGCCTTCCCCACGCCCGGCCGGAGGAGGGAAGGAGCCGGGTCCCGGGCGCACACCTGGACACCTGGCCGGCGGCACGCCCCCGCCACCCCGGAGCGCCGTGCCCGGCGACCTGGCACAGCACCTGGCGCGGCTCCGCCGAGCAAACGCGGCCCGGCCGGCTCCTGTCGGGGCTTGTGCCTGCCCGCCTGCCTGCCTGCCTGCCTGCCGTGCCGGTCTGACGGACGCGGGGAACTGGCAGCGGGAGCCCTTGAGGGCCGGGCTCCCCACCCTCTCCTGCAGGTGAGCTGAGCGCGTCACGGGCTGACGGGCTGGGCTTGAGCAACGCAGGCCCCCGAGCCAGCTGCCCTTGGCCCATCAGCCTCACCTGCCCGTCACCGGCCGTCAGGGGGCGGGGCCGGGCAGGGGGTCCGCCCATGGCTCCGTGGCCTCGGCCTGGGGTGGGACCCCACCCATTTCCCTGGCACCTCCGTCCGTGGCCCTGAGTTTCCCCCTCGGGAGGGAAGGGGCAGGAGATACCTGGCCGGTCCGGGACCCAGGGCAGCTGGTGGGTTCTGTTCGCTCATTTACATTTTTTTAATATATTTTGTTGATTTTTACAGAGAGGAAGGGAGAGGGACAGAGAGCTAGAAACATCAACGAGAGAGGGACATCCATCAGCCGCCTCCTGCACGCCCCCCACCAGGGATGTGCCCACACAACCAAGGTACATGCCCCTGAGCGGAATCGAACCCCGAACTTTTCAGGCCGACGCTCTATCCGCTGAGCCACACCTATCTTGGCTGCTCATTCACTTTTTTTTTTTTAATATATTTTGTTGATTTTCTACAGAGAGGAAGGGAGAGGGACAGAGAGCTAGAAGCATTGATGAGAGAGAGACATCGATCAGCCGCCTCCTGCACGCCCCCCACTGGGGATGTGCCGGCCACCCAGGTACATGCCCCCGACCGGAATCGAACCTGGGACCTTTCAGTCCGCAGGCCAACGCTCTATCCACTGAGCCACACCAGTCGTGGCTGCTCATTTACTTCTACTTCCTGGAAATTCACAGCGAGTCTGCGTTTAGATGTGTCTCTTTTTAACCATCCCTAACGACAGGTCACCGCCCCTCTGAGGACAGCGTCAGCCCGGCCGGCGGGGCTCAGGGGTTGAGCATCGACCTAGGAACCAGGAGGCCACAGCTGGACTCCCGGGCGGGCACCGCTCAGGTGGCGGCTCGATCCCTAAGGTGGCACCGGAATCAACACAAACACACAGCGGGGCTGACACTCCGAGGAGGCCCGGTCATTCCGGTCCAGGTCACGCGGCTCAGGTGACCCAGGGGATGGGGCGTCAGAGCCCCGCAGGCCGATGGGGGAGCAGCGGGGGCGCCGGTCCTGGTGGCCGGGGTGGGGGACAGGCAGCCGGGCGGGACCCCACAGGCCCCGTCAGGGAGACTGGAATGTCCAAGACGGACGGGGCCGAGACCGGTGTGGCTCAGTGGATAGAGCGTTGGCCTGTGGACTGAAAGGTCCTGGGTTCCATTCCGGTCGGGGAGCATGTACCTTGGTGGCGGGCACATCCCCAGTCGGGGCGTGCAGGAGGCGGCTGATGGATGTCTCTCTCTCATCGGTGTTTCTGACTTTCTATCTCTCTCCCTTCCTCTCTGTAAGAAATCAATAAAATAGATTTTTAAAAAAGCCCAGATGGGGGGAAGAGACACTCTAGCCCACAGACTCCCGGGAAACGGGGGGTGCGCACTCAGAGCCGGGGGGGAGGGGGAAATCGGGGCGACGTTGGCTCAGAAGAGATCCAGACGCTTTCCTCGCACGTGGACATGTGACGTGCAAGCAGCGATTCCGGGGGGAACACCAGGAAATATGCCCTCCCTCGCCGAGCACACGCGTGAACCGCGGACTGAATGACAGACAAAGGTCAGGGCACCATGTCGCGGCCGACACACCCCCCTGGTCCCGGACACCAGCCGGCAGGCGGGCAGAATGTCCACGGCACTCGCGGTGTCCGGGAAGGAGGCAGCGGCTCACAGACCACACGGACACGGCACGAGGCGGGCGCCGGGGGCAGAGGTGGGCGGTTCTGAGAAACCGGCGGGAAGTGAGACTCTGGCTGCGTGCGGTGCGAGCAGCTCCTGTGTCACCACGATCACCGCGGCCGCGCACACAGTCACACCCAGGAGCCCGTTCCGTCCCCCCACCACCCGGAGAGGGCGCTGGGCTAAGCGGCCCTTCCACAGGGGAGGAGCCTGAGCCGGCCGCACCCTCGGGCCTCCCGACAGCTATCCTAATGGAAGGGTTATAGGCTAATTAGAACGGGAGACCTTCCCCACATCCTTCCAGACAGAGCCATGGTGCCGGGGCCCAAGCAGAGGCGGTTGGGGCGATCAGGCCAGGAGGGGAGGGCATTTGGGGGTGAGCAGTCTGGTGGGGGGAGGAAAGTTGGGGGCAAGCAGATCAGCCTGAGGGGCCAGTTGGGGGTGAGCAGGCTGGTAGAAGGGGCCAGCTGGGGGCCAGTAGCCCAGCAGTGGGGACCAGTTGAGGGGAGATCAGGCCAGCAGGAGAGGCAGTCGGGGGCAGGCAGACAGCAGGCAGAGTGGTTAGGGGAGATCAGGCAGGCAGGCAGGCAGGCAAGTGGTTAGGAGCTGGCGGTCCGGGATTTCGAGGTGGATGTGCCTGTGGGATCAGGCCTAAACCTGATGGACATCCCCCAAGGGGTCCCAGAGTGGAGAGGGTGCAGGCCAGGCTGAGAGACAGTCCCCCTCCCCCCCCCCTCTGCACCCTGCACAGACTGTGGGTGCTGGGCCTCCAGTTAGGATATAAAAATGTTACTGGGAACAATGAGCCCTGGGACCTTTTATGAGGAAGACACGAGGTTCCAAAGAGCCCGGAAGAGAAGACCTGGCTCCCCGCCCCCAGGCCGTGCAGCCAGACACCGAGCTGCCGACGCAGCCGGGTTCCTCGTCCGACGCGGTGGCCAGACGCACACACAGCGCTGCTTCCCTTCCCTTCCCGTGCCGACCCCGGCCCCGTGTCCGCCCGCTGCCCCCACCACCACCACCGCCGCCACCACCGCCACCACCACCGCCACCGCCACCACGACCACACTCGCCCGGGCGGGCTGCCTCCCAGAAGCCTCGGGCGGGTGCCAATCACAGGCTTCCAGCGCAGCCGTTCCTTCTCGTACAACGTTCGCTCATCAAGGGCAAAGGTCACCCGACCCGCTGCCTGGAACCCGTCTGCCCCACAGGTCTCGGCGCTGCCCCAACCTCGGCCACTGACTCGGGTCACAGGGCAGAGTGGCAATACGGCGCCCCCTGCACCCCGTCACTCACTCGTCCTCGTTCGGGGAGGGGCGGCTCCCACCCGGCTCCCAGAGGCCCCGGGGAGAGCGCTCACCAGCCGAGACTGGGCCCCAACATCGGGAGGGGCATTGTGCGGGGGAGGGGCGGCTGGAGGAGGACGGGGAGGGAGGACCCAGGTCGCACTTTCAACCACGGAGGTTTGTAACGTGCCAGGGCGGGCGGGTCACAGCGCGGCCCGAGGAGACCGCGGAACACCGTCCCGTCCCGCAGGAGGAAAGAGCCTCCCACGTGCTGCAGGTGGACACCCAGGGGCCCCAGGCCACCCCAGGAGGCGAGTCCAGGACCCACTTCCCCCAGAGGGCGTGCCCGCCGCAGCGGCCGCTCCGTGGGCAGGGGGGAGGGCGCTGTCGCTGAAGGAGCCAGCGCTTCTGCTCGGGGTGAGGACAAGTGTCCGTGCAGATGGTTGTGTAACATCATCACCGACGCTCTCCATTCACTCGCTGACAGCAGCGGGCAGGAGGTGTCTGGCCGGCCCGGCCCACAGGACACACACTGCAGCCCCACACAGGCGCCCCTCCGCCCGCCGCACCCCCAGCACACCACACCACCCTCACACCCGGCGGCTGGGGGCGCGAATGGCCGGGTCGGAGGGGGGCGCAGGGGAGAGCGTGTGGGGTGCACGGCCCAGGCTCCCAGGACAGCTCCCGCCACACTGATGCCCCCGCCTCCACCCGGTGGGCGCGCCCTCTGACCTCCCTGAGCCTCCTCCTCGGATTTGGGAAGAGCCACCCACAACTTCAGGGGACGGCTGTTGGGAAGGGGCAGGAGGGGACGGCGGGGACGGGGACACAGATGGCCTCCCAGCCGTTCCCGCGCTCCCGGGACAGGCATGTTCCGCGAGGGACTTGGAGAGAGAAGAGCCACCGCAGCCAGCACCTCGGAAGCCAGAGGACATACGGAATATGTCTGGAGCAGCCGTTCCCACGCGCACATCTGAGCCCGGCTCCGTCTTCCTTTAGGCCCGGCGTGCCCGGCACCGGCACCAGCACCGGCACCGGCTAAACCAGAGCCGAGTCTCCGCTGAAAACCCAGGCGCCGACGCCTCGGCAAACCGACTCACCCCTCGAGGCCCACCGGTCCCCACGGCCCCTCGGTGCCCCCACCCCTCGCTGTGCTGCCCCCCAACCACGCCGACCGCTCCAGAGGGCACCGGGAAAACGAGGGGTGCAGCGGGGGGCTGGGGAGGGGAAACGGCTGACCGTGGGGCGGGGGCTTCTGATTAGGAGGAAAATGAGAGACACGGGCGGGGGCAGGGGCGGGGGAGGGGGAGGAGGCGGCGCCAGAGGAACCTCCGTTCGCATGGGACACTGGGCCTTGAGCTCATCCTAGAACTTGCCAGCGACTTGCGTGGTGACGAAGCCCTTTTCCTATAAAGCAGTGGTTCTCAACCTGTGGGTTGTGACCCCTTTGGGGGCCGAACGACCCTTTCACAGGGGTCGCCTAAGACCCTCGGAAAATGCAGATATTGACATCACGATGCATCACAGTAGCAACATGTCATGGTTGGGGGTCACCACCCCATGAGGAGCTGCGTGCAAGGGTCGCGGGAGAACCGCTGCTATAAAGGAACATGTGGCCCGGCCGGCAGGGCTCAGGGGTGGAGCCTCGACCTCTGACCCAGGAGGTCACGGTTGGATTCCCGGTCAGGGCACAGGCCCGGGTGGGGGGGCTCCATCCCCAGTGGGGGGCGTGCAGGAGGCGGCCGGTCCGTGACTCCCTCTCATTCCAGATGCTTCTCTCTCTCCCTCCCTTCCTCTCTGAGACCAATCTGTGCCAATAAAAGTGTAATACAGTGGTACCTCGAGATACGAGTTTAATTCGATCCGTAACCTTGAGGCGTGGGAAACTAGGAGACGCTCGCGTCGCGGTAAACGGGTGGGTCGCGTGCAGCCGGCCGATCCGCGCGATGACTCCTATCTCAACTGCTGCTCGTATTTCAAGGCAAAAATCGCTCGCTCGACGGCTCGTATCTCAAACATCTCGTATGTTGGGGCACTTGTATCTCGAGGTGCCGCTGTATGCTAATTAGACTGGACAGCGTTCTGAGCGCCGGGGCTGCGAGGGAAGCCGGTGCGGGCAGCGGGCACCGTCCCGGGCACCGGGCCTCGGGTACACGTCTAAGAAGAGAGGGAGGCGGCAGCCGCAGGGTGACAGCGGGTGGCGGGGTCAAAGGGCGGGCAGAGCAGGTCCGCCCGCGGCCCCTGCTGCACTATCACATGTTCGTCTCTGCGTGAACACGGGCCGGGTCACGGCGGCACACGGGGAGGATGGAGGTCTGTGCGCCGAGGCCCCGCCCCGCCCGACCGAGGCGAGGCTGCCGGGCCGGTTCCAGCCCCGGGCGGCCGGCCGGACGGGAGGAACGGGTCCCTGAGAGGCCGGTGCAGGAGGCGGGCCGGGCCTCACGGTGGGAACCAGACAGGCAGGGTCCCGACACCCGCCGGGGGCCTCAGAGAGAGGGCGCAGCTTCTGGGGACCCAGGACCCCCACGGAGCATTTCACCCCAAAAGCCTGTCTCTGAGACACGCCCGGACCCCGCCCTGCAGCCCGGGGCCCGAGGCCAGGACACGAGCACCCACAGGCCCCCCGACAGGGGATGATGGGCCCGCACACTCTCACAGGCGCAGGTGGGGGAGTGGGACTCATCCTTGAAGGGGAGGGGGTGCTCCCGGGGCCACAGGGGGGGCTGTGGGGGCCTGGGCTGGGGAGTCCACCCACAGGGCCTGACACCGCCCAACCCCGGAGCCGAGCACCGAGCAGCGATGCCAGGGGCTGGGGAGGCTGACCCTGACCCTGACCCTGACCCTGACAGGTGTGACGGCCACAGCTGGAACACGCACTGAGAGGGGAGACCTCCTGTCGGTGAAATTTTCAGAGAGAGAGAGAGAGAGAGAGAGAGAGAGAGGCCTCCATGAGGACAGAGTCACGGATGGCAGCCCCTGCAGCCTGCACCGGGCATGGAGCCCGCACCCCGGGCCGGTGCCCTGACCGGACTCCAGGGGGACGCTCAGCCCCTGGGACGATGGGCCGGGCTCCACCGAGAGAAAATGTTCACCCCCAGACAGAAGCTGGACCTGAGACCCTCAGATCTCACAACAGCCGGCGGGTGGCGCCGTGGCTGAGCGTGGGCCTAGGAGCCAGGAGGTCCCAGTCCGATTCCCCGTCAGGGCACAGGCCCGGGTGGCGGCTCATCCCAGTGCAGGGCGAGCAGGAGGCAGCCGGTCCCTGATTCTCTCAGCAATGACATTTCTCTCTCCCTCCCTTCCTCTCTGACATGGATAAAAACATTAAGAAAGAAGAAGCCGAGGCCAGTTTGGCTCAGCAGATGGAGCGTCGGCCTGCGGACTGGGGGGTCCCGGGTTCGATTCCGGTCAAGGGCATGTATCCTGGTTGCGGGCACATTCCCAGTGGGGGGCGTGCAGGAGGCGGCTGATCGATGTCTCTCTCTCATGGATGTTTCTGACTCTCTATCCCTCTCCCTTCCTCTCTGTGAAAAATCAATAAAATATATTTAAAAAAAGAAAAGGAAGAAGAAAGAAGAAGAAGGAATCTCACAAACCCCCCCGCCGCCCCCGCCCCGTCCCTTCCCCGCCGCTCCCGGGGGAAGTGAAGCTGGGGGTTGGCAGCTCGGCGGCCGCACAGCGCGCGTCCAGTTCCTGTTCCTGCCGGGCCGCCCACGCGCAGCCCCAGGAGCCTCAACGGCCGGCTCTCGCTCCCCGCCACCGGCCCGGCTCCCCCCGGCACCGGCACGGCTCCCCCCCCCCCCCCGGCACCGGCACGGCTCCTCCCGCCATCAGCGGACCGGGCGGCCGGCAGAGCGGGCCCACCACGCGGGGAGGGCAAACACGCCTGCGACTCCCCGCACGCACGCTGCCGGCCAGTCCCCCGGCCACCCTGCTCCCGAGACAGTCCCCCGGGCGCCGGCCGTGCCCCGAACCCGCCACCACCGGGGGCGGGAAACACGTCCCCATCAGCACGGAGGGAGAAGGGGTGTCTGTCTTGTTATTGGGGGCGGGCCACCGTCCATCTGCCCCTGCGCCCACCTATGCGCCCCTGCTGGGGTCCTGCACGTGCCTGGCCGGGCTCGAACCCGCAGCCTGGCCTCTGGGGGGAAGGGGGGGGTGGGATGCTCGGCCGGCTGAGCTGCCCGCTGCCTCGCTCCGCACGGCTCAGAGCTCGGCCACAGGGTCTCCCACCTGTTTGGCCACGAGCTGCTCACAGAGCATCTTCCAGCGGAGCCCACCTGCCTGGGAGGAGAGGGGACGTCCGTGCTTCACTTAAAACACGGACAGAAGCCGAGG